>VKOC01001176.1:0-12018 GCA_009364415.1 Spea multiplicata | reverse complement strand
CTCCTCTGCGGTGAGTCTCCCTCTTCGGTCTTGGTGCCAGCTTGTAATGCTGAGCGCCGGAAGTGGCGTCAATTTCCGGCGCTCAGAATTACAAGCCGGCACGGTGGCAGAGCAGGGAGACTCGCCGCAGGACTCTTAAAGGTAAGTACCGGCGTCGGCGAAGTTTAAAATGCCGCCTCCCCCCCGCCGACGCCGGCGGCATTTTAAACTTCGCCCCAGGCGGCGTTACGCCTTCGGCCGGCCCTGGAGAAGCGTTACGTAAATTGTTGGCACTGTATAAATATAAGATAATAATAATTTTGGCTATGTAGTATTGTTGCCAGGTTTGTGGTGAAATCACCTCTGAAACATGTACATTGTTTAAGAAGTCCATCAATCACCAAACACCTGCATAGTCCTTAAAGTTTCTCTGTTACTAGATGAAAACTAATGATAATGATGTTGGTTGTTGGTCTCAGTGGGTGGGGACATTTTCAGTGAAAGCCCAGGTAATAGACTTTGCACATAACCTTTTGGAATACACCCCAACAGACAAGGTCATGACAGATGTAGCTTCGACTCACGGGCCAGGCTCAGCTCAGTTGCTCAATTAAATAGAACACCAATACACAATATGGGTTTGAAACAGCCACAGTCGTTTTATTTAACAGTCATTGTCCCGAAAAAGCCGAAATAATAAGCATAGATGCGCTAACAGAGACAATGACGTAACCAAAACCAACTAACTTGCCAAGTTATCCAGGTACCAAACCACACACCAATTTTGGGAGGGGACATACCAGGATGCCCCAACCCGGACCTGAGGTTCCGAGCACCACTCCTTGCAAGGAACCTCCCACCGGTTATGACCACAAATGATCATACCACCACATTAACCCCTTGGATACCTGGCAAGCTACCGCCCACGACTGTGACTAATGCAGCAACACCACTCCACAAACTCAACCACATAAGGGGAGGGAGGGTGGCACAAACAACTCTAAGTAAGGTTAAACAAAATGAATCCTTACCCCTGTGATCACCAAACTTAAATATTCTCCTACCAAAACTCCTCCCCTAAAATCCACCCGATTCCCGCCTTAGCCTAGACCTGCTCAGCACTCTGTCAGGGCCCAATCTAGTCCATTCTGGCCCCTGTGGGCTTCAGCATGTGGGTATTATTGAAGTAACTATACACTGTACTGACAGTAACTTGCTAGAGAGAGAGAATTGACCCAGTTCCAGCTAGCAATATTCCTCCTAATTAATCCAGAAGCACAATAATGACCCCACCATTTGATACCGCCACTCATGTGAATTCATAGTGTAGTTGATTTGCAGCGAAGGTTTTAGGCAACATGTTCAATCTGATTGAAGGTGTGAGACTTGACAAGGCTATACAGAGATTAGTGGAGTGCATATGACAGTATGAACATAATTGTTATAGTCAAGGATACTAGCTCATTCAAAGGAATGAACTGTCAGACCCAAGTACAAGGTTGCAAAGGCAGAACTCATTCTGGGAAAGCCTATTTACGCTATTCTTCTAGCCCAAGTTAAAAGATATATTATCTTGGCAGTGATACTGAAAAAATAATCACTATACTCTAGCTTCTCCTTATAATTATGCTTTTTAAAGAGGTTTTGTTGTACATAATGGTATTTAAAATATATTTACCAAATATGTTCCATTGGTAATTGCATATGGATGAAGGTGAATATGCACATTAATCCCATTTATAGGCACAAGGGGTAGGCACAGCAGGGGGGCACTCTGCCTATCTTGGCCATTTATTTTCATGCTATTGTCACAGTGTGAGAAGACGCTGTACAGCAAGATAATGCTGAAATATTTAATTACATGTTTTTTCCTTTCTGCCACATTATTCTGCTCCTTAAGGAGTGTAGTAGCATGCATAGAAATCACAATAGATAGAATTAAACTTGTGCATTCATGAATTCCTGTTATTTATTTATATGTGATGTTTCAAAGTACATTTCTTCAAATGTTATCCCTAGACAAGGTCAGCTTTGTAATAAACGACCATGAAATTTCAGGAGAGAGGAAGTAAATCTGTTTCAGTGAAATAATAGATTCAAAACAATAGGTTATAGAGTAAAGGTGGCCAGATGCAGTAACAATGTTAGGAAATATTTTACAGAAGAAGAGAGACGGGAGGATGGAATAAATGGGTCTGTTAACAATAATCCCCTAGTTCTACTGCTCGGTGGTTTAGATTTGATGACGCATTTTTTTTAAAGGCATTTGTACTAAGCAGTGAACAAGTCGAAGTGTCAAAATTCTAGTAAAATTCTACATGGTTCCATTTCATGATGGAAATTAAATTATATAGTAGAAAAAAGTAGGAGATTTCAAGGGGAATTGATTTGCCCCATATACTCTCCAGTCCTTATTTATATTCCTGTAAGCAACACAGTTGTCTTTTTTTTTTTTTATTTAAATCTGTTAAAAAATACATCTATTATGTGAAAAGAAGGAACATTTGCATGAAATTATTAAAAGTAAATTCTGCGCTGTAAATAAATTAAAACACACACACATATATATATATACATAATTTACCTTCTGCTGCTCAGTTCCTGCAGAAAGCCTTCATTCAATCAGGCTGGGCAGAGGTGATCACAGGCAATTCTGAGGCTGGTAAACTGTAGACAGAGCCAGTCGCCTAAAGTACAGGCACTGGCAGTGTCCACAAAAAGTTGTCAGAGAGGATCCAACAACAGTTTATGGACACTCCTGGTGCAGGAGGTGAGCATTGAAAGTGAGCATTGTCACAGGGTCCCTTCCGCTCATTTGCCAAGTTGCGCCCTGTCCAAAACCTACTCTACCACTTGTCTACCCACTTCCATTTGGGTGAGGGTGAATATCAGCCAGCCAACATTGATAATTTCACAGGTATGCCCACAAGTATTTTCTGTGGGTACCTAGCAGATAATCCTGGCATTTATAACAGTACATAATTACACCGTCCATACGGTATAGTTACAGAATTTAAATGGTTGGCATTCAATGAACATTGAGGAAATGCCCTGGCTCAGCTCAAAATATCCAATATCAGGACTAGACCATTTATAAAAGGAGTTCAAAATGGTTCAACTAACCTAACATTGACATCCTAATAAAGGTGTGCTATATAAATGTTCTTACCTTAAAGGTGCATGTGGAACAACTACCACCACATAAAAAGAATTTATGATTTAACCATTACCTAGTTATGGAACCTGGTAACTTTGGTGGAAATATTAGCAGATATTTGGAAAGGTCTGATATGATAACTAACTCAAAAGATGCCCAATTATAGATTTGCATGAGATTTTTAGTAAATAAAATGGGGTCATTGGCGGGACAAAATGACAACGTTTTTCTTACATGTCATTTAATTACATTTCATTTAGTACGTACAGGAAAAATCACGTGATATGTGAATATGTGACACAATAAACAAAAAATATGCCACAGAATACTTTGTTCTTAAGGATCCAAAACAATGCAGAGGATAGATATAGGACCTAGACAGAAGTAAGTATGTTTGCAACCTAATTTGTAAAATCACTGCTTCACAGACAATCAATTTAAAATGCAATCAAACGCAAGATTATATAAGAGCAAGATTCAGTCAAGTGCAGATTCCATTCTAAGGACAAATCCACTTTGTGTTATCTCTAAACAATTGATCATAGCAATGACCTAAAGAAATAAGGTGTTACAGAAGGGGAAAAAATCACATTCCCTTCCAAATAAGAATGCATTGAAAGAATATAAAAATAGTCAGTTTATTGAGTGGCAGTTCAGGAATACTGAACAAGAAGAAAATATCAAAAAAGAAGAAGAAATATAAAAAATTGTTTATATACATTATAACCTTTTTTAACATTTTGTGCTAAAATCTGGTTCACAGAAGCAATAGCAGACTTACAACTAGTCTAGGTAGATTATTATGTATCATGTATATTAAAAAATATCAAGATCTCATCCTGCATGAAAATATGTTACGTGACATAACTTAATTTGAAATCTATGTCATACTTGTAAAGGTCTGTCCCTAATCTCTAAAGAGGCACCATAAAGCAACGGGACCCTTGCAGCTCTTTCTGTATACATGTTAGCTCCATCTCTGTGTGAGCATGCATTTAGTGCACTACAAAGCCTAGTCTTGTGTCTTTACCCCATGATACAATTTAATCTTTTTCTGTATATGTGTACCCTGCACTACATTGTGTACTGTGACCTTCATGGGCTGCATGTCTACCTGTATGCACTACCATATCTATTGAACAAATTGACTGGACAAGTAGTGTTGGGGCTCTTAAGGAAATTATTTAAGTTACTTTTGCTATTTGATTTGGAATTTTTCAGGATTTTGTGATATCAGATATATCTTGTCATAGGATGCATAATTTACCCCAAACTAAGTATCTTTAAATACCTCAATTTGTCCTGAAAAAATAATAAATAGGTTTCCCTAGGTAAAGTATAAGCTATTTTTAGGATTTTTGTTTCTGAAGCCCGAGTTGCTGATGCAGGTGCTTCACTGTCAGGGTGCTCTGTGTGCTCAGCTAAGAGCCGCAGCAGAACCTAGAACCCCACAATATCTTCTGAAAAGGCACTCCCCTTAGTATACAACATATCATAATTACCCAGATCATTTCAAATCTTCAAGAAATCTTTTTTTCATTTAAAATATTGCAATTTGTATGTTACTTTGCACATCTCTGATTGCATTCTTATGACTGATTTACTACGTAATGAATTATGTAAAGTGATGCAATCAGAGATATTCAAGTATTGCTGAGAAAACATTGAGAAAAAAGAACCATCAGGGTATTTCTGTATCTCAAATTACGTTCTTTATATAGCATGTAAAATGACGTTTTCTAACTTGTAATATGTTTTACAAATGACTACGTGACTTAGTTTGTCCTCTCTTTATTCTTTTATTGTACACTATAACAAAAACATAAGAATTCTAAATGGTACACGGATATAACCTAAAGCCTTGGCATCCCTGTTTTGCCAATTTGCTGCTCATGTTACTCTCAAGGACCTTCCAAGATGTGGTGGCAAGAGGAAAATTTTAGAAGGTTGGTGCGAACTTTGGCACAGCTTAAGGCTGACCTGGAGCAATTTGGAGTGATGGTTTCAACCCGCACTTCAAGGGTTTTTTCGGGCAAAGGCCAAGGAGGACCCAACTGCTGGCTTATGTGCCAGCCCTGATCCCTTGCCTTGCCTCTCACTGCCCTGATGTGCTGTCTATTCCAACTTTTATTATATTTTATGGCACCAACAAATTATGTAGTGTTTTATAAGGGAGAATAAGTATAATAACAATGTGCTCACTACAGCTTAACATTATTTTTTTTCTTTCTTGTTTACCCAAACATTCTCTAATGACCTCAAAATACCTGGGGTTTTATCCAAATATGGCCCTGGTTGTAAAAAACAAATTAGGACTAAGAGTCATATGTTTGACTACAATATATGTTAAAGTATTAACTTCTCAATGTATTTGATTAAAGCAATAGATGGGCTATGATTTTATGTTATATAGCTTGATCATTGTTTTTAACACTGACATATACGATGTTCTTCATACGCTTATTAGCGTGTGCCGTTGGCATGTGAAACCATACAGGTCTCCTAAGAATGCCTGTAATCCATGATGACGCATGTGGGACAGGAGACTTTGCATGCTGTAATGTAAGGCATATGATCCTCTGTCGCTGTATACGTTTATTTGAATTCGAGAACAGATGAACTGGCAAGAACTTGCCTATTGACATAAGATCATTGAAGCAGTCTGTCACATTGTCTTATTTAGGATATTGGAACTGTCATGATATGTTATGCATACATGGCAGAGGACAGCTGGCGCAAAAAAAGTCTTGCTTATCCTGATACAGTAGTTTACAGACTAATTAACCCTCCACAAACAACACATAGAAGATACATTTTGTCATTTATATAGTTAATATATTACAATATAACACATCACTGTTTACTCAAAGCTAAAGAAAGAACACATTGTCTTTGTAAGTGTGCCTTGGCTTTCAATATTCTTACTCAATTTATCATGAATTGTTCTAAACAAGGCTAGAGTGAAAGTGAATGGCTCATTCTTGTTTAAATTGCTAGCGATATTGGGAACAATATCTTAAGATGGGTACAGGTTCTTTGTTTAAGTCTTATTAATTAGGAAAACATAACAATGTGTAAAGAAAAGTAATATTTTAACATCACAATGGTCGAGTAGTCAGTCAGTTGGAGAATTTAAGATAACAATGAAACAGATGGTCTTTAAAACAATACTCCTTTTTCTTACCTCTGCTTAAAAATATGCTAAGATACAGAAGACAAAAAAGTACATTGTTATGCCACCATTCCCAAGTAGCTAAAGAGAATTGGGAATTGTAACCATGGCAACTGTGACATGGTTAGATTACTGAATTTAGGCAAATGGAATTTAGACTATCCAGGAGTCTGTTACCCTGAAAAAGAAATAAAACAAAACGTTTTTTTTCCGCAGAAAATGCAGATTATTAAAGCTACTGCACCTGTACAATATTTTTTTTTCTCGTATATAAACACATCTATATTCTAAAAAGAGCACTGAAAGTCTTCCTGTTTTGTAATGAGAACTTTGCTTGTGTTTGTGGAGTAGCAGAAAAGCACTGAAAGACCTCATGGCAAAAGTATGATTATTTAAGCTGAATTCTATTTGCATTCGAGGCATTGGAATTCAATTCTTATTAAGCAATAACGTCTCGATAAAATACGCATTGCGTATATTGTAAATACTGCTATGAAATACTGTAGATAGGAGAGTAATAATTAGTTGGTAAATGGAATACTGTACTGAGGCAAATGTCCACAGCAAAGCATTTCACAGTTAGGTAGATGTGTAAAACAGCATATGTAATTGTTACAAGGGACGCAGTCTACTCCGGCAGCCAAAATATTCTTGGAAACAGTTTCCATGGCACGTTTAGTTCATTGGGCTGGGAACACAGATTGCTCAGATATGTATTTGATGGCTATCAGTGTACAGCCGCAAACAACGTGCTGTAGATCAATACAGAAATAATACATACCTTCCTTTGAGATTTGCAGCCCAGAGGCATATATGCAGTCAATTTAATTAAATACTTGGTAATCATCCTGTTCACCATGTCATTTATTTCCAATAGCAATCTGGTCATTGTTGTTAATAAGGGTTAATAAATATTTATACTGCACATGTAATAATCACATCCCTCACAGAGTAAGCGATTCATCAAAGGAAATATCCAACAAAGGAATAATGTCATTCTAGCCCATGTAATATCCTAGGAAAATATATCCTACCTACTAAGTAATGGAAAAGGCTGGGGTTTTAAATTGAGCATTCTGGTGATAATCATATTCACCGAAAAACCCTTATTATATTGTAGCATTTACTACAAGACAATGATAATGGTTTTCATAAAGGCAAACTTTTGTTCTGCTTCCTAATGTGAAACTGTTTCCATCTGCTTCCTCATTCTGCTTTCTGTTCTGACATAGGCATCACAATATAATATATTGAGTTATTTTCCTATATAACAATGCTCTGCACCAATAAGCAAGTACAGATTGTTTCAATGTGAAGATTCGGCCTGCTGTAAGAAAGCCATGCATAATGCTCTTGTTGGAAGAGAAGCACATAAGGGTTGGTCCTTCATAATTCATAGTAAGGTCAGGGAGTTGGAAACTTTCATGTCAACTGAAACAGTTTAATAAATATACCACCAAAGAAAATAGTGAGCAAACAGAATACTAAAAAGCAGAACTGTGCCCATCTCTGAAAATGTACGCCTGGGCTGCATTAACATAGGGGTTTATGGAGCTACAGCCCCAGGCCCATGTTTCTGTAATAGGTTCATTGGCCCAACAGCAGCCACACAAAGTCTTTGCCAGAAATATTAACAATATTGTAGGTTCTTGTGATACAGAGCGGGCTTAATTGATTGCCTGGCATCTTATAATGTGCCTCCTGCCCGCCGCTTATTGCAATACAAGCATCTGTCCTCTGTGGTGTGCATTGTTTAGAAACCTAGTTTTTTTTTAACATATAATAACACCAAAGCCATTAATCCAGCACTGATTTTTTTCCTGGGAAAAACTCTTGTGAAAAACATCAAAAGCATCACATTTTAAGCTTGTAATCATTCTTACTGGCGTTATTGTGGAACCAGGCAAAAAGCCAGCCTTTTAAGAGGAATGATGTCTGTTTTGGTGACCCTGAGGCTCAGGTATACTACCCCCCAGGGTCTCTGGAGCTGTTCACTACTTCTTACTTCAGTCCACTTCCAGACAGCATGTATGTGACTGTATACATGTGTAAATATATAATATTAGAGTGGGTGTGTTTAAGTGTAAGAGTATGGCACTAGTGTAGGGTGTGCACATACTGTTGCTTTAACATGTTTAATCTTTTATGTTGTAGAATAACAAGCTGAGTATTGAAAATATCCAATATAACATTTTTGGGAACTACCAGGATAACAAACAATAAAGAGGAAAGAGGAAAGTTGTAGCAAACATGTACATTTGTATTTGGCCGATATAGATGACTATTTTCCCAGCAGTGTTAGTCTGCTGCACTATTAAAATCCAAAATATCCAGTCATCCATAAATTATGATATAATATATATTACAAATTGAGTTGCATCCAAAACAAAATGAGTCTCACCACACTCCAATAGAAAATATGTCAAAATGATCAATGTGTGTTTAAAATTTCAATAATAGCAAAAAAAAGAAGCAATTATGGCTGCTGGTTACCTTCCTGATAGGGATACATTTGATTGCTTGTCCTGGCAAAAAAGGTGCAGACCTTGAAACATCAACATATTTCTTTTGCATTATTGAGGTTTTATTCCTTAGAATGTTTGTTTTCTGAAGAATGTGGCATCAGCCGCACTATAAAACTGAGAAACTGCCTATATATCATGGGATTGGTGTAAATATATTTACTTATGCACCCCATGTATATGTATATGTATATATTATTGTTTTAATTATTATATATATATATAATATATATTATTTTCTTAAGGATCTGTCCATGGGCTTTACAAAATCATCTTTATGCTCACACTTGTGAAAAAGGTTAGCGTTAAAGCCATTTCGAAAATGTCAACATCTTACCGTTTGTACACTTACCATAACCGAGAAAACAAGCTGTGTAGTTTAACACATAATGGGACCAGTCTGTATAAATCCATTTCACAGCATAGGAAAGAAATGTTAGTTTTCTGATGTTTTCCTGTTTTGTAGTCAGAGGGTTAAATATGTAGCGTAGGCGTAATCACACATAATAGTGTGTACTAAGACTATTACCTCCGCATTTACTGAGATACTAAAAAAAAACAAAAAAAAACGGTTTAAACTGTACTAGAAACATCTTGTAAGCGTGCGTGTTATTCAAGCTGTGTACCTATGTCACACTTTCACGGCAGTCATTCATCGCATTATACTAAGAGCCCACCATTGAAGAGAACCTCTCCAGTAGGCCTTCGCAATGTTTTCCTGCCTCGCTTAGTACCGGTCACGAGCCAGACGTATCATGTATTGTTACTGAATTGTGGACAGTTTGCCCTTACCTAAATGCAGTTTATATTCCAGTCAGAAACCGGATCACTTTTGATAGAGGAGAACGAAGCAAATGAAGTGGGTGAGTCATAACATAGGAGGCGATTAATCAAGCTTCCTTATGCTGTCTCTCTAACCGTTTGACCACGGAAAAACTGTTATATGTTCCTCTACAGCCAAGAAAACGTTTCTCATGAAATGCACCATTGAATTTGTTGAGCATTTTAGGCAAACCTGCCCCAAAGAGCTCACAGTCTGCTCTCAAAATACTTTATGATCACTGATCTCTTTGCTGCCGTGATCGCCTGCAACGCATATCTTGCAGTTTTCTCTGGGGAAAAAGTTGAGCAACATAATCTTTCATGTTCTGTGCGTGTTTTTAATTGAACATCAATTATGTATATTGATTGAATGCACCTGTGTTAGCCATGCACCTGAGAACATTCCTTTTTCCATTTTAAATGTTACACGAAATGTCAGCTTGTTTTGCACTGGTGACTCGAGAATGCTGATGTTTCTATTTCAGGATCTTGTCTTGGAGGCCTGTGACCTCTAATTACCACCACCACAAATGAACGGCCTACGTGTCTACCAAAGAACTATGGAAATAAACTCAGAGGCGCACTTCAGAAATAGAAGATGCTGTTGTTTACATCATCATGAACAAACATATGAGATGTACATATGTTAGAATATACTATGAATTCATAATTATCTTCAATAAAAGGTGGGTTTGGAAATAAACATTAAAGTTGTGGAATGATTAATTCAGAGGTGCTAAGGACAGTGCATTTACAGTATATAATAGGATATATGTATATGATTGTGCTTAAATATACAGAAACAATATTAATATCTAAATCTGCCTTTGGCACCTTTAATTCAATCCTAAACTAGACCTAGATGAAAATCATGAATGCCCACATTACCAAATCTGTTCACAATGCTAAAAAAAATAAGTATACAAACTTTAGTTAACACCTACATTATTTAAAGTCTTGAGCTAGAAGTATAAATAATAAAAAGATAAACATCAACATTCACAAGACGCAGGCGGATGTGCAGACATATAAAGACGAACCTTGTTAAAAGAAAGCAAAAACATATATATATATTGATTCCACTAGGATGAATAATTACAGAACTGTCCCCTTTTTAACAAAAGGTTCTCAAGGCATTGGTTGCTGCTCAAAAGGAAAGAAATGTTATTGTTCACCTTACCTACAAAACAGTGTAGTTGTGTCTGATAACATCCATTAAACTAGTAATAGATATTACTTTAAATGACCACCTTTACCATTCTACCTTCAGCTAGCACTAAATGAACTCAAGTAGATATTAGACACCTTTTGGAGGTGTCTCATTGGGGTCTAAACCTATGTACTGCCCTGAAACAGTTCAAATTCCGTAATGTTTTAACTTCATCATTAATATGACAACACCAAGTGTCCTGAAAATGAGTTGTTGATCTTTAAATAGGATTGGACACTTACATAGAACATAAGTAGTACATCGATGTACTAAAATGCGACCTGGCTTGCCACTCTCGGGGGAACGGGCGACTCCTAGGACCCCTTTTCCGCCCCTTCAAAGCCACTAGGTGTGGGTGATACCTGCAGCTAGTAGCACACTGTGCCTAACTGATCACACAGTGCAGGGGAAGAGACACCACATTCCTGCAGGTAAGTGGTGTAAGCAGGGACACAGACAGGCTGTTTGGGGCAAAGATGGCATGGGCAGGCTGTTTATGGGCACTGACAAGTTGTTTGGTGACAAATATGGCAAAGAGAAGTTGTTTAGGGGCACAGACAAGCTGTTTGGTGGGAAAATATGGCACAGATAAGCTGTTTGGGGGCACCGAGAAGCTGTTTGGTGGGAAAAGATGGCAGAGATAAGCTGATGGGGCACTGACAACCTTTTTGAAGATTGCACTGACAAGCTGTTTGGGAGTACTGGCAAGCTGTTTAGGGACAAAAATAGTGCAGGCAAGCTGTTTGGTGGCATTGGCAGGTTGTTTGGAAGCTTGTGGAGCAACATCTACTACATAGATACAAAGTTACTCTTTAATGGTGACCAACAGCAATCTTACCATCTATAAACAGCTCATCCTAGATCAATGATTATTCTTGTTCAGGAATACTAGCTGTGACTGTATTTTTATCTATGTATTCATTTACTTTACAAATTGCACAATCATTGTGTTGTTTTGCACATATATCATTGCATATATAGTATTGCAAATTTTGCACTTTATAATATTAATGTATTTTTAAGTTTACCTAAAGTGTGTACATTGTTGTAGTGTTTGCACTTTATTACTTGAACTCAGTTTATCTGTAGTGTTTATATTATACATTACATAATTTTTAATACATTATCAGTACATCACTAGTACATCATTATTGTT
>VKOC01001175.1:0-19841 GCA_009364415.1 Spea multiplicata | reverse complement strand
TAATATTGTTATTTATTTTTTTGTCCTATTTTGGTGTGTTACTTACTTTACATAAAAGTGTGAGATTTTTTGTTTTTATGGTGGGGGGTCATATTCAGTTTCGGCCAGGTAAATGCTGCATTTTCAGTGCAGTGCATCCCTACTACTGAGCCAGACCATGAAGTGGTAGGCCTACACCACATCAGTGTTTGGCTTAGTATATAGTGATAGGAGTTATGCTGCACTATTGTCAATGTCTGGCTCCATGTATAGTGATAGGTGTTATGCTGTATACTGTCTGCCTCAGTATATAGTGATAGGTGTTATGCTGTACCACTCGTCAATGTCTGCTCAGTATATAGTGATAAGGTGTTATGCTGTACCACTGTCAATGTCTGCCTCAGTATATAATGATAACAGTAATGCTGTACCACCTTCAATGTCTGCGCCAGTACATAATGATAGAAGCTATGCAGTTTTAAAGTGTGTGTGTGTGTGTGGGGCCACATACAGGATCTGCCGCAGGTGCCAAATACTCTAGGTACGCCCCTGGTTTTAGTGCAGATAATATTCCTACGTATGTATGTATACACTACTGTTCAAATGTCCAGGGTCACTTAGCTGTTTTCATGGAAAACAATGAAATTTCTAGCTGTGCAACATACTGAACAAAATGATCTAATGATCAGTTAACCTTTAAACTCGGGTATTATAGTATGGGTTATTAAATATTTGTAAGTTATATTTATGTTTATACAATGGCTCTTTTGAATAAATTTTATGCCATATGTGAAGTATAATTTCAGATATTATTTTTATGCAAACTCATAAGAAAAGACTTGCACAAAAGGTACTCAGGGCACCTACCTCACTTAAAAATCAAGATGACAGCCACTTGAACGTGTTATATTCCAAATTACTGTGTGTAGGCAGTTGCAGAAAAACACATGCTTTATATGATGACAAGAAGTAATTTGCAGTATTTATGGTGACACAAAGACGTTCTAATTCCGTGTCTATATGCAGTGTTTATAATAGTTTGCTTTCACCTAATGTAGTAACTAATAGATACAGAATTTTGAAAGTGCTCAAACTGCAGTCAAGCTAAATAACATCTATAACATACCATTAGCACTACTTTGATTCCATTTCACATTCATTTTATATAATATTTTCACTTTTATCTTATGTTCTCTTTTTTATTTGCTGTTTTGACATATAACAAGGACTTAACTATTTTTGTCACAGTTATTTTAGTAATATTGCAATGCAAAGGAACATAGAGTTTATTTTACAATGAAATGGCATAAGCTATGATAGTACCTATAATGATATACTAGAATTAATAAATAATTATTGTACATGTTTCAATGAAAAAGTCTTTCAGACTGCAAGAGAAGAATACATTCACCGATAATAGATGGGGAAGATTGCAACTTCAGGAAAAAAGAATTATCTGGCTCATTCATTTGATATAATTGTTTTGCTTTTAATCAACATCTTACCTGAGATATATGTCGTTGCCCAAGAGCAGAATTTGTTGTCCATCAGGGAGGTTATTATTATTATTTGTTTTACATAGCGCCATCATATTCCGTTAGTCAGTCCCTCTCTATGGCAGCTCTGGAAAACCTGTGGCCAGTCTTCCTTATTTACCCCTTAAGGACCAGGCTGTTTTTAATTTTTTGTATTCTTTGTGACCAAGGCTGTTTTAACACTCTTGCAGTGTTCGTGTTTAGCTGTCCCATTTAGTGTACCCACACAAGTTATATATTATTTTTTTCAAGACAAGAAGTGCTTTCTTCAGATACCATATTTTTGTTCATATTTCCTATAAAAAAAAATATGATAGGACTTTTCCTCACTTTTATTTGAAAACCCTTTACTTATCGAAAAAAGCTAATAAAAATGTACTAGTTTAACAGCTTAAAAAACTTTATAGATTATACTATTTGTATATAATCTAGTTTTTTCTTATAGGACAATAAGCATTTTGCTATTCCAAATCTGGTAATTCTGCCCCATGTGCTATTTGGGACATCTTTGAAGCTGGCCAATGCAATTTAATTCATCAAAACATATATTTTTGAAAACTAGACACCCCAGGGTATTTCAAATGCCAGTGTTTTAATCCTTTCCATGTCAGGATTTTTGGGAAGATACAGTGCTATTTTTAAAAAATATTTTTGGACTTTTTAAACATTTTGTTGGAACGGGATGTTTCCCCTGATGATGAATTAAAAAAATTAAACTTGGAGGGTAAAGTCATGTCAGTATATCATACATATAACATACATATATGTAATATATAGCGATGGACCGATACCATTTTTTTGAGACCGAGTACAAGTACCGATACTTTTTGTCAAGTACTCACTGATACCAACTACTGATACTTTTTTTGGGAGCAGCACCAGGAGGCAGCACCAGGAGGCGGGAAATAGGGAGGCAAAATGGAGGTGGGCAAATGGAGCGACACTGACACTCTGGGATCAGTCAGTAAATCAGTATTGGTATAGGAGCTGGGTTCCGAGCGAGCGGCACTTGACTGACACTGACTGCGGCAGCGTACGCTTGCTCAGTGATTCAGACAGGGCTGGACTGGTAATGAAAAGCAGCCCTGGAAATATTTGGAGACCAGCCCCATATAGTTTATCTTGCGGTCGAGCTCTTATACCCACACACACCCCTAAAACATACCTGAGTCACACTATTTGCCAAACATTCATTTTATCACATTATTTGCATTAAAATGCCAAAAAGCAAAAGTGTTAAAAGGCCCTAATAAATTAAATACATTAGACATAATGGAATCAAAACATTTGCTACTTTAAACATATACCCTCCTATATTGCAGTTATAGATCATATGAGAACCAAGTGGAAACAGAATTTAAGTGAATAACATGTGCAAATCCTGCATACAGGAGTATAGATCAAACGAGAACCACATGGCAACAGACATCAACTGAATATGACATGAAAACCTTGCATTGCAGGTATAGATTAAATGTGAACCACATGAAAACAGAACAACTGAATATCACATGCAAACCCTGCATTTCAGGTGTAGATCAACTGAGAAACATACCGATTAATTGTAATAAACTTTGTTAATAAATATCCTGACAAGATCTATAACTTAAAAAATGTTGTATGTATGTGTAAATGTATAATGATTATAGATTGTATGTGTGTATGCATGTTCAGTATCTCACAAAAGTAAATATTTTATTATATCTTTATTATATCTTTTCATGTGACAACACTGAGAAAGATATGACACTCTACTATAATGTAAAGTACTGAGTGTACAGCCCGTATAACAGTGTAAATTTGTTGTTCCCTTAAAATGTATTTAGAATTCAATGTCATCAAATGGTCAGGTGTCCCAAAACTTTTGTCCTTATGGTGTACCTCTTATTTCACCTGTTATTCCAGTACTATTTTCAATTTATACAATGTATGCAGTAGCAGCATATTTTTAATAATATGAGACATAGTATGTGCTCTCTAGGAGCAAGGTAGAGCAACACATTTTTAAATGGACCAAGTGATTTATTAATAAATATGAACCAGTTTTTTTGCATGCAATGCAATTTCTAAGGTGGGTCCTTGTTTGTGGTACCCTGTTGTTAGAGCTGCAGATCCCCTGTGCAACAAAAGCTATAAGAATTTAGTAAACAAGTATTTACCCTCCACTTTTTTGATGATTACCCTTGTGCGCATGTTACTTGAGTTAATCTACTTAACATGACTTTTAATTTTAAGTCCCATGAGATTTAATCATTTATAAGGTACCTAAATCTCTTTCCACAATAGCACTTGCTTAAGTGTATTAGGAATGGACAAAGATTTCTGTGATGCTTCACCCATCTCAACCATCGGCAAGAGATCAAATGCCCTGTGAAATTGTATTTTCCTCCTATTTTTACATTGTTTTGTATATTGGCCAAACCCCAGAAAAATATACCAACTGGCAAAATTCAGATGTTTTTGCAGGTATTCCCCTAATTGTCATCTTTACTTAACATGCCACCATAAGTAAAAAAAGATTCCAGTGACATATTTTACAGTTACTATTTTCTTGAATTTTTGTTTTATTTATTTATTTAGCCCTACAAAAGAAAATTACAAGCAAAGGCTATTAGCTAAACTCTGTGAAAGACTTCCTATGATAGCTTTAGCTTTACTTAAATACTCATTCATTTTGTTGACAAATTTCTCAGGTTTTAATCTAGGTTTAGCAATAGTAACTTATCTTAAAGATGCTTATGCTGTCAAACGTGGCACATTTGTGGAATACTAACAGGTGTACGAGTATACTTGTTATTTTGACAAATGTCTGTGAAGAGCATCGCGTTGGAAATTGCATTCTTGGCTCACTCTATAGAGTGAGCTTCAAATCCTTTCATTTTCTCTAGGTAGAAGTTCAGCACTAAAGCAAGTTTATTTGACATTGAGAAAATTGGAAAAAAACATTAAACACCTTCATTTAACCTTGTTTAATTTAATTCCTTATTCAAAATTAACTATATTTCAGATTTAACATTGTATTATCTAGCTTCAGAAACATGGCTCAGATTAAATATGAATGAATCTATTAAAGAAACTCATGATGTATGTAGTGTTCTGTCTCCTGACATGTTCAGTGAATGTTCTTTTGTGTACCTCTCCAAAGACAGAAATGTTTTATAAAATATAGAAGAGTTATACATTTTATTTTATTATGTGAATGTTTAACTTTCAACAAAAAAAACCATTATGGATTCCTTCCAAGATCTGCCTCTTTATTCTTCCCTGTTGTTGTTGTTGTTGTTGGTCCAGACAAGCATTGTAAGGACAGAGGAAGGAGAAAGGACATAACTTCATAATAGGAAATTGATTTGACTCGCTGGCTTTGCCATATTCAGCCAGAGGTCACAGCTTCCCCAGCAAATATCTCCAAAACTATTGCATTGATTGATTAAAAAAAGCACAAGCCATAGGTAGTTTTTATAAACTTTATTCTTAAAATAAGCTTTAATCCTCAAACACACTATTGCTACTCCTTTCCAACATTTCTGAACAAACATGCTAGCCTTAGCCCACCCATTTATTCTGTCTCAGGCCCACCTCCAAAGATGATTTCATACCACTAAGCACATGTGGAGGATATTACAATTACTCAAGGACTTTGTACACTACAACAAACTCATATTCTATTCCTATATATTTTTCTCCACTTTACCAATTATACTTTTCGTTAGTGTCTTCTCTCTCCTGTAACCCTCAACACTGGTTTTCTACTTTGAACACACTCCTCTGTCTCCCAATACCTTTCTGATCTTTTTTTACTTTTCTGCCCAAGTCAGCACTAGCCATTTTAATAATAAAATAGCATCAGTGATAACATCCTCCCCATGAGAACATTTACATGGTACCTCAACCCTCTCCTTGCCAGCATTTACTGTCAACTGGTTTCAATTTCATTAAAGTAGAATTGCACCATGCCTTTGCAAAAGGCAGGATTTGTGAAGTAGTTCACAAAGCATACTTTTATGCTTTATCATCCCTCATGATAAATGAATAAATTGTTTCTGTGCTCCTTTTAGAGTTTCTGTGCATTCCCTTTTTATAAAAGCATTCTTGGCAGGACTAAATAGTGGGCAGTCAGTGGAACATGCCCCTTGTTGAATGTTACCAGCCCTACTTCAATTCCTGGGATTTCACTAAAACAGGGACGGTAAAGCTCACACCCCTCTGTCTCCCTTCTGCTACTGGAACTGCTAAGAAACATCAGTTTCTATCATCTAATTAATTAATGGGGATGGATAAATATGTAATAATGGACTCCCTTAGTAAGGAAAGCATTTAGGAATAGACCGGTTCTCCATTTATCACACAAATTGATGTTATTAAACTGATTAAACTTCAGTCCAGACAATTCCTCACCTCTGTTTATATGGAAATTAGTTTAATGGTTTGAGAAACATCAAGATTAATAATCACCTCTAGAACGGTTATGCTCTGTATATGTGGTGATTTCATAACAAAACTAATTCTATATTCTCACGTATTGTGAAGGTTTATTATTTTCCATTGAAATAAAGGGATATAAGAAAAGCTAAAAACTATACTTTCTTGTAGCACTGTTTATTCATCATCTATTCTGTGGTTAAAAGTAATGATATACCATTAAAGCAGCTGTCTGGGTGTTATGTTTTCAGGAGGATGTATGTACACCTATACAACCATTTCTGTCATATTTGTAGAAAATTCACATATTTGTAGAAAATTCAGTATCGAGGCATCTTTGCAACACCTGTTTAGCAAAGGAAGCGACTCGCGATCGCTTCCTAAATGCTCAACTTACCTTCCCGGTGCCGGTGTCTTCGAAACACACGCGGTGTTTCAAGATGGCGGCGCCCATCAAGCCGGGGGGCGGAGCCTGCTGACATCATCGGGGGGGGTGTTGCTGGATGTCATGGACATCCAGTGAATAACACCCCTAGTAGTCAGATCACTCATAAGAGTGATCATGATTTGCTAAATCAAAGGCAATGTTTTCTAAACATTGCCTTTGATCAGTATTGGATCTGCCCCCCTCCTTCACTTGCTTCTAGTGAGGGAGAGAGACAGATCGGTGGTATTTCAGGTATTCCCTAATAAAAATATATATATATTGATCCAAAGGCTCTTATAAGAGCCACCCATATAATATTAACCCCTTCATTGCCATTGATCACTGCATAAACAGTGATCTTGCATAGTGGCAATTGTTTTTGGGGGTTTTTTTTTTACACTTTTTTTTTACTTTTTTTAGGTTTTTTTTACTTTTTTTTAGGTTTTTTTACTTTAGTTTTTTTTTTATTTTTATTATAGCCATTAACCCTTTCCTTCCCCACTATTTTTGCTGCAATTCTTACCATGCAGCAGTATACGGCTGAGGAGGCGTATGCCTTTTTGGCCACAGATTCTGAGGCCACTGATACAGCGTCAGATTTTGACGTTGGTCAGTTCACAGATACATCTAGTGATGTATCTGTGGCTGTTAGGACGCCTGCCACACGTAGTCGTGGCAGTGCACCAGAGGCATGGGTAGCGCCTAATAGGTACAAGCCAGCTATCCCTCCTTTTTCTGGAATTCCTGGCATCAATATTGATGTTACAGGATTCACTCCACTGCAATTTGTGCAGGTTTTTTTGGGAGATGATGTCTTGGGAGACATTGTCACACAAACAAACATTTATGCCCAGCAGCACCGTGCTGCTAGCCCTAATTCTTTTTGGGCAAAACAGCCATGGACTCCCATTGACGTGCCAGAATTTCTTAAATTCTGGGCACTCACAATGTTAATGGGCATTATAAAAAAAAGCCCTCCATCCGCTCCTACTGGAGCACCAGCCCCATCTTTAGTACCCCTATTTTTGCCCAAACTATAACTAGGCAAAGGTATGAAATGATTCTTCGTTTCATGCATTTTAGCGACAACAGCCTGTGCCCCCCTAAGGAGGACCCCCAGTTTGATAGGCTCTACAAAATCCGCCCCCTGATTACCCATCTCGCTGCCAGGTTTCCAGAGGTTTATACACCTGGAAAGAATATCTGCGTGGATGAATCCCTAATGAAATATAAAGGAAGGTTGGGATTCAAGCAGTATATTCCTTCCAAGCGCTCCAGGTATGGAGTGAAGGTGTATAAGCTCTGCGAGAGCGAGACAGGATATACCCATGCCTTCTGGGTATACGAGGGTAAGGATAGCTACCTTGACCCTCCAGGTTGCCCAGACCATCTGGGCACCAGTGCCAAGATTGTTTGGGACCTAATATTCCCCCTTATGAACAAAGGCTACCACTTGTATGTAGATAACTTCTATACAAGCGTCCCTTTGTTCAAGCTGCTGTATTGTTTCGATACGGTAGCTTGCGGTACTATAAAAAAGAACCGCTTAGGTTTCCCACAACACCTGGTACGAACCCGGCTAGGAAAGGGGGAGACCTCAGCTCTACGCCAAGAGGAGCTTTTGGCATTGAAGTTCAAGGACAGAAAAGAGGTGTGCATGCTGAGCACCATCCACGATGAAAGAACCGTGGAGGTTTCTGTCCGTGGCAGAGCTGGGGTCACTAGAAAGCCAGTGTGCATCAGGGCCTATAACAAGCACATGGGGGGAGTTGATCTGTCAGATCAACTCCTACAGCCCTACCTCATTATGAGGAAGACAAAGGCCTGGTACAAGAAGGTTGCAATTTATCTAATGCAAATTGCAACCTATAACGCTTTTTTGCTGCACAAAAAAGCAGACACTGGGCTGAAGCTGTCTTTTTTGCAGTTTCAGCTCAAAGTAATTTCAGGTATCTTGTACCGTGATGCACCTGGTCCCCAAGTAGTGATGGGAACCAACAGAATTGGGGCTACCCATTTTATTTTTAAAATCCCCCCTACAGCAAAGAAGCAGAATCCCCAAAAGAGATGCAGGGTATGCTACAGCAGGGGGCAAAGAAAGGACACCACATTTTACTGTCCAGATTGCCCTGGAAAACCTGCACTCTGTGTCGGTGACTGCTTCAAGCTGTATCACACAGTTTCCCATTTTTAATTTTTTTTTTTGTTCCTGCTCCATTTTTGTATTTTTTTTTAATTTTTTGTTACATTTACTGTTTTTTAGCTTTTATTTGCTCCACCATTTTTAAGCGTTTTTATTTGCACTGTCAAGTGACCCCTGTGTCCATTCCGTGGCATGAGGGACCACTTAAGGTGCTAGATCAAATCCCTTCTTGGAGATAGGCCAGGCTTTCTTGTAACCTGTCCCTACTGATAGTTGGGTACAAGCATTTTACTTTACCCAGATGTAAAATTCCTACTGAATTTGAATTGCTCATGTTCCAAATGTGGCCCTTTTGCCCCCAAACAATCTGACAAACCCATGCATGTGGGGTATCAATGTACTCAGGAGATGTTGCTGGACACATGTTGGGGTGTTGTGTGACAGCAACATATACCAGGAGCTTTAATTTCACACCTGAAGTACAAAGTATGTGAAAAAAACACCAAAAACAATTACTATCACAAACTTTGACAAGGGTTGGTGGTAGGATTAGTGCATGGAAAGGGTTAAACTATCAGCATCTAAAATACCCTGGGGTGTCTAGTTTTCAAAAATATATGGTTTGGCGGGGTAAATTTAATTTGCTGGCTTCAAAGATGCCCCAAATACCACATAGAGACAGAATTACCAGATTCAGAGAAAAATGGTTTTGAATTAGCAAAACGCTACTTGTACTTATTGCCCCATAACGTGTAGAAGAAAGCAAAAAAACATAAAAACATTGGGTATTTCTAAACTCGGGACAAATAGTAGAATCTATTTAGCAGGTTTTTCAGTAGTTTTTTATGATGAATAAAAGATTTTTCAAATAAAAGTGAGAAAATGTGTTTTTTTTTCAATTTTTCGTCATATTTTAATATTTTTATTATAGGAAATTACATCATATGAAAAAAATTTTGGTGTCTGAAGAAAGCCCTTCTTGTCCTGAAAAAAACAATATATAACTTGTGTGGGTTTAGTAAATGGGTTAAGAGAAAATTACAGCTAAACACAAACACCGCAGAAACGATAAAACAGCCATTGTCACGAAGGGTACAAAAAGGAAAATCAGCCTTTGTCACGAAGGGGTTAATTTTATCCTCACTGGTTTGTTTATTTTGTATGTTGACTTTTCAATTCCAGTTGTGCCATAGTTTGTTAATTGTGGGGTTGTCTGTCAAGCTTGGTAGCTCCCATTCAAAGTTTTAATGCAGACAGGAATGAGGAGGTGGTACTCGCTTCAACCATAAATGCCACCACTTAGCAATGGAAGCCTATTACTTCTAGTCTCACAGTGCTTGTGCCATATAGGCATTCTCTGACTGTGATTCATGTGGCTAATGGAAGTCTTTGGTACATATAAAGTCAATAATTGAAACATCCTTCCCCTACCTTTACTTACCCAAGATTATCACAGCTTTCCTGGACTTCTTTTAAAATAAATAATTCTCTTATAAAAGTTAAAGAAAAAATAATAAGAAATAGTGGATAAAACCAACTATTCAATCAACTCAACAGTTAATTCACACTTCTTAAATATTGGAAAGTGTGTGAGATATCTGAATGAAATGTATGAGTGTAGATGATGGGTGTTGGATTGTCCTTGAAAGCAGCTGCTGTTAATCCTGAATGATGTAAAATATAGCTAATAATTTAATCTTTTATTCATCCTTTTATATCCTTCAAAAAGGTAAATGATTCTCCTGGAATTAAGAAGACAAAAATATTTTTTTCTTTTAAAATCTGCATATAATATATAATACAATATAATATGACATGCACATTCTTCATTGTCCGATTGTAAGGGTTTGTGGATATGGCAGTGAGCAAAATGTAAGCATTTTTCTGTAGGTCTTCAATGCTTTGTAAATGTAGTTCAAAGTGAAAACAAG
Source organism: Spea multiplicata (assembly GCA_009364415.1). NCBI lineage: Eukaryota > Metazoa > Chordata > Amphibia > Anura > Pelobatidae > Spea > Spea multiplicata. Next base: position 9,404 of record VKOC01001175.1, on the reverse strand, counting down.
GTACTTTACGTAAATTCAGTTTTATGTGATATTATAATATTGTTTTTGCCTAGACTTTGCTTATGTCAAATAAAGGCAACAATCGTCTGGCCCTTCTTAAATTTCTGTTTCCTACAAATGAAACTTAAATGTAGGTGATAGAGAACAGAAGATGTTTTACACACTTAATTAAATAATCTATGCCAATGATATAATTGGGCATTAAGTCATTTGAAATTGTAGACCCTGAGATTAGAAATCCATTTACTTTCCAATCTCATTTAAGGAGAATATAGATATAGATTACATTAAAATAGGTAACATTTTGTAAAAAATGTTAAAAATGATTTCTGAAATAGATGATCAAGAAGAAATCTCTGGACTTAAAGGTCATTAAGCAAAAAGATTAATGTTCCATCACCAGATGATATATATGTCCATAGATTACTGTCTGAATTATTGTGCCTTCTTTATGACTTATTGTTTCCAGACATATGAAACTGTGTTTTTTGGAAGATGGCTAAGGCATTAAAACAGTATTTCATTTTCTCGGAAGATTTAAAAAAATGTAATCAAAATGACAGATGCAGTGGAGAAATAAAATCCCAAGACCAAATCAATCATTGCTGCTCAAATCAAGGAAAACATAAACACAGTGGTGATGATAAATAATTTTAAGACTGACTATATATGGTTTCTATCTGATTCCATTCAATGATGATAGTATCAAGAATTAATAAACAGGCTTCCTTTTTAATGTCTGGAAAGTTATGGACATGATTCATAAAATATGTTCTCTATTTATGTTTTTTTTGTACCACATTATGTCCTACAATTTATTCTATATGACACTTTTTATTTTGTTATTTTAAGTAATGCAAATGGTCAAGAAGTTTTTTTTTAAATAAAAGCTTCAATGTTTTTTGTTCTTTACACTTCTCAACAATTAAAATTGTCTTGTTTTAACAAGACTTTTTAAGGGATTTATTGACATATTGATAGCAGATAATGTAATTGAGCAATACATTTTTTGCACAACCTAAATTCTAAGTATATTGTCTGTTGTTTGTGTTATTGTGATTTGTAGGGTTGGAGAACACTGTAGTAAATGCGTACTCAGAAAACTAAACATCTAGAAAAGATAAACAAAAGGGGGAAAGGGGCATAAAGGGATTTAGTTCCCAAAAATGGACTGTCCCTCCTAAATAGGGGAAGGATATTTTTTTTACTAAAGCTTCGCATACTTTTAATGAACATAGTTCTTCTTCAAGGAAGACATAAGGAAAAGCTAACAAGGTACATGCCCCGGTGTTGTTTTCCTGTGTTTACAGCCACAGAGTGCTGTGGACAATGTGTATTGGTCCTTGGTTAACTCAATTGGCCAGACTCAAGTGAGATTACTTGTCCTTCCATGCTAACATGCAAAAATCCCTTACATATTCACTATAATGTGACTGGCTGCTACATACATTTTGTTTCATGTTAAGGCATGCAAATTTCATAAGAGAACATTATCACTCACCCTACACGTTACATTTAAATAAAAAGTAGAAATATTACAAAAAAGATACAGGGATGCCCAGGACTAGAATGTATCTGCAGATAATCAGATATTTAATTAATGTAATAATTGTTCTAGCCACCAAGCGTAAACTCATAAAGAAATTCAAACCTCCTTATGAAATATTTTAATAAAAGGTGATTTTTTTCTCATTTCATAAACTGAGCATATAGTTGGTATAGCCTCATTTCACTGCATAATCTGTTTGTGCATTAATTCAAGGCATTTCACATTCTCTGAATATACTGCAGATATATGACAGATTGTCCCAGAGGATTGCTCTTGGTAGAATGTGCTGTAGTTCTAAACTTAATTTCATCCTCCACTGGCTAGGAGACAATTTGGACATGTCTGTAGAGAATAGTGGTCTTATTCTTCAAATGTATTTTATTTATTGTAAAACGTATGCTTTTTGATACCAATGTATCAACTGTAGAAGAGTTCAAGCTAATCTCGTGTGCTGTATAATAAGGACTTGTTCAATTTGTGAGTTGACCCTTTTTTAACAAAGTTAAGTTAGGGTACCAGTGAATAATACTAATGCATTAAAAAGGAAATTTCTACAAAAATGCTGCAATCTAAATTGATCTTCTGGAGTTCCATTCTTTCCTTCTGTTATTTCCTTTTCCACACTGGTATATATATTAATTGCAGCTCCCTCTACCTTAGCATTACCTGCACAGAAGTCATTACCATGGGTGAACAAGGAAAGAGGCATGCAGTGGAGATGGCACATGCCACCTGCTACATCCACTAACAACCAAGGCAATGGGATTATCTCCTTGGATACAAAATAGCACAGTATTTAAAAGGAAATAGTGTGATTGTGTATGTGTCACTGATGTATTGATATGACTATGAACCAAAAGTGCATAGAGCCTCTTGTTACTATTAGCGTTTTTTCCTTGATAATGTCTTTATTCCCAAACTTCTCTATGGCCTCAACAGTGATTGAAGTAATGCAGGTGATAAAATCTGGTTTTCTATGGATTAAACCTGGCATCTTCGGGGGTAAGGTCAGCTGTTTGCGACTGCGCACTTTTAAAAAGAGATGAGTTGGCTATTGTATGCATCATGTTTCTTAGGAATAACAATATGATACAAGAATGATGCCTTTTATAAGCAGTTTTAATTTTAGTTCAGCAAAAGCCTTCATGAAACATGTGCAGCAAAAGTGAAAGACACAACTTGAACAATTCTGAGAGACAAAACATGAGAAAAAGGGATTTATATAAAGAAATGGTTTTCAAAATAAACAGAGCCAGATGATTAATTAAAGCAGAAGACTATCAAGTCCTACAATTTAGTGAGCATTTTATGTCACTTTGAGGTTTTCAGCACCAAAACTTTGAAAACTTTCTCAGAAATATCAAATATACTTGGATTCTGGAGAATTCAGTAGTAAAACATTCTGATTTACTTTTATATTTTATTAAGCATTTCACAATACAGTAAAGTATTAGCTATCATGATGACATACTCTGCTCTAAGGGGTTTTAGTGTTTCTCATTTTAGCGCATGCAAGGAAATAAATGTATTCCAGGCAGACATGTAATCCAGTACATTGCTCTCTGTTGCCTGCAGTATTAGGCATTTTAGAATTAATGAAAAGTGACAGGTACATCATATAGCCCAATCCAGTGTATATTTCAACACTAAATAACTAGACAACTTTCTCTCTTTCTCTTTTATCCTATAGAGATATTAATACCCTGTCCTAGCACACTGGGGAGAAAATATGTTTAAATTTGATGGTAGCACAATTCACCTTGATTAAGATAATCAATTTAGATTAAGTGGATTAAAGCATATTCTTGGTTCAGATAAATGGAAAATTACAGTTTGAAGGCATATCAAAATTAATTGACACATTTAATATACTAATTTTAATCTATCCGCCTAAAATATAATTCATATCTCTTCAACCTTTTTTTTTTATTTTTATGGTATATTTCTTGTAATACTTCTGCAGAACATATTTTTCCAGTTTTCCAGGATTCTTGCAAATATGTAGAAAAAATTTACTGTGGAGTATCAATATTTTGCGCTACGAAACGTCACTCCTTTTTATCAACTATATGAAATATCTAAATGTGCAGTAATGTCTTTTATTTCTTCTAGATATGTCATGTGAAAGACCAACCCTGGGAATCTGGCCCTGCGTAATGAATAATTAATAGACTTGGGCACCAGGGGGCTCTTCGTCTTCGTGCTCGTCTTCGTCAAAAAAAAATATCTTTGTATTCTGCGAATATTCGCCTGTTCTTGTCTTCTCTTCGGGCGAATATTCGTGGACATTCTTCGTGTTCGTTTTTTCTTTGTTTTTTCCGGTTAAGGGGTTAATATGGGGTTAACGCGTACTGCAGCAGCTCTGGCGCCAGTAGTTTAAATGTGCGTATCAGCAACTCTATTGGTCGCCAGCAGGGGGCCTCCTGCTGGCGACCAATGAGCACACTACCATATATAGCTAATATATTCTCGGGCAGAATATTATGCTACTCAATGTAAAACCAACAGAGGGCAGCATTCTGTCCGAAGATATATTAGCCATATGTGGTAGTGTGTTCATTTTCATTTATTGATTATTTAAAAAAAAATATATTCCCACAGGAACAGTTTGTGGATGCTTGCTCATTTAATTTCATTAGCAAAATCAACAATTTTACATAACTGTTAGAAAAGTATTTTAGAAATTATGCTAGTATAAAAAATCTTGATATAAAAATACAGAAGTGTATTGTAAGGCTTAGATACTCAAACATATTTATAATTAAACTAGACAAGAGGGCACCAGAGTTAACCATTTAAAATCAGCAGGATATGGGGACATGCAGGATAGAGACATACAATGGGAAAGGGTTAAGCAGGAGATGAGAGGTTCAGGGTGTACCAGATAAAGTGTTCATATAAGCACACATATAAGAGGAATTATTTGTAGATGGGTAATTTTAGGAAAGTATGAAGACCAGGGATGGATTAAAGCAGGGTTGTCCAAGTTTTTTCTGCAGTGGGCCACTCCATCAGAAATGCATGTGTGTGTGGGCCACACATTTTTCACTGAGAGAAAATATGGCCTTTTAGCCTTATAATGCATATTAATACAGGGTTTATCAACTGTTATATATCATTCTCTCAATACTAAATTACTTAAACAGTAAAACAAAGTCAGTCCTCAAACCATTTAAAACATGTTTAGCCAAATAAAACTGCAAAATAAGGTTACAAATGAGAGTACTGGTAATTAACTGACTGAACAATTTTGAATAATTAAACTCTTTAGTATTGATTAATGCCCCCCCCCACAACCTTATGCATTTATGCCCCCACACCCTTGTTTATTGATTTATGTGATGCCCCTGCCAACACCCTTCCTTGTGTATTGATGCCCCCACCCTTTTTGTATTGGTTAATGTGATGCATACCACCCTCTTGTCTATTGATGCCCCCACTGCCTTATGTATTACACCCAGCCACCCTCCCTGTTTATATTGATTTTGTAAAGCCAAAACCTAGCCACCCCCTTTTGTATTATTTAATTTTTAATGATGTCCCAAGGCAATATCTCCCTCCTACCCTTGAATATGGGTCTGCTTTCCTATAGCAATTCCTTTTAGCAATTTGCGCTACAGTAGCTCATCTTTTGGATTTGACCACACTGGTCAGCCTTTGCCCCCTGCATGCATCAATGAGCCTTGGCCACCCATGACCTTGTCACCAGTTAACCGCTTTTCCTTCAGTGAACAACTTTTGTTTAATTTTATTGGTGAAAATTATTTGAACAATCATAGTAATAAATGGAAATTTGGCCACATATATCTGACCACTGCTCCAGCTTGGTCCAGCTTAGGGTGGTCATTTCAGTAAGTGCTCCACAGGCACCAATAATTTCAAGAAAGAGTGTAAAATGATGTTTAATCTCATGTGCCAATGACCAACAATGAATTTGATGGTCAAAGAAGGATCTTAAGCAGTGAATTGATATATAAATTTAGCTTTGCCAAAGATAAACTCTAAGGCTAGGTTTCCACTTGTTTTTTTTTTAGCTAAAAACGCCCATAAAAACGCCAATTCAGCCACACTGCGTTTTTTTAGTGAAAAAACGCTGCAGCCAGATGTTAGCTGTTCTTCAATAGGGAATCGCACAATGCCATTTCCACTTGGCGTTTTTCTGTTTGGCATTTTTTCAGTCCTGCAGAGGCGTGTTTAAGTAGAACTCTACCAAGTAAATGGCATCAGGAGAGGGCAGATACTTGCCATTTATCCTAATCCCTTTTAGCTGGGTGAAACATCTAACTTGTAAAGGCTGGAAAAACTGCCTAAGGTCAAAAAAAGCAATTTCCACAGAAAGGCTAAAACGCCAGAAAAAACTCCATAAAAAACGCCAAAACGCAGGAGAATGCAGTGGCAGTTTTCTTGGCGTTTTTCCTGGCGTTTTTCATCAAGAAAAAAATGCAGGACAAAAACCCAAGTGGAAACCTAGCCTAAGAGAGAGAATAAGGGAGTGGGTAGACATAGGGGCGTAACTAAAAACCACAGGGCCCTGGTGTGGAAATTGGCCCAGTGCTTCAACAGCTGGTCTGTGCCATCATTGCCCACAAACAACTTTTGTACCTTCTTTGCCTCTTGCTCCCCCCAACATACACTCTGGCAAACATATGTAAACACACACAAATCACACACACTCATACTCACTGACACACACACACTACATCTTAGCCCACTTACACATCCTTGGTCGCACACACACGCACAATTACACATCCATGCTCACGTATACAAAATTACACATCCATATATAAATATATACAAACACATATAGATACATTTCACCTCCTGTCTGCCCCTGATTACTTCTCTCCTGCATCTGTTTGTTGCTACCCACACACACTCAACCTCTCCTGTCTCCTCGTGCGAGTTCAAAATAGTTTAGAATGGGCCCTTTCCCATCTGGACCAGTGTGGTCCCATTTAGAAGGGCCCTTTCCAAACTTTTTTCAACTGGTAGAAGGAGACAGGTGCAAGAGGTCACACTGGGCTCCCTAGAGGCATGGGCCCTGTTGCAGCTGCAACCATTGCTACATCTGTAATTACACCACTTGGTACACTGGAGAAAGTGAAGCTATACAGGCTCTTTCCTAAGGATTCTTTAAGGGAATTTTTGGGGGGAGTTTTGTAAGTAGACCCAGTATTTTAGTGCATTTTAGCATATAACACCAAGCGTTTTTTTTTTGGCAAAAATCTTGTGTAGGGGATGAGAAGTAGATGAAACAAGAACATTATTTTCATAAGTGAGTCCATCTTGAGGCTTACTTAAATTTGTTACCCAAAGGAAGACGTTGAGGTAATAAAAGTGTGCTCTCACAGATAAAGGAGAATGCTATATATAAATGAGGGATTGTGAGTCAGCTGGGAGTGCTGGACTGATATTAACAGTTTATTTTACATTCATACATACTTCTGCTCCCTGTGTTATGTTTCATAGATATGCCCATGGTGATAGGAAGGAGAAGATAGCCAAGGTTGTACCAAAATACGTTAGATGCTGCTTTCTGAGTTTACATTTATTATTCACAATATAGAATAATTGAATATTTGCCATGGTAAAACACCTTTATTGGCTAACTGAATTGCATTAGAGTGCAAGCTTTTAAGACTACCTAGGGGTCTTCATGAGGCATTTATACAGTTCAAACTTCAATATCTTATAGATTTATTCAGTAATATGTAACTGTTACCTAAATAGTCTCAAAAGCTTGCAATGTAATGCAACAAAGGTATCATCTTTACCAAATGTTCTCATTATTCACAGTAAGCAGCATCCATCATTTGTCACTGAAATCTTTAGAGACAAATATCAGCACGCCTAATGGATCAAAACATGACATTTTATAATTTATTTAAACCAAAAAGATTATTTCTGAGCATTGGTCTCTTTGGACCAACACATCAAAATCCAGTTTTAGAGGGAATTGGGATACATAAAAAGTAAAAGTTCAAACGAGTTAAATGACAAATTGAATAGTATAATCTATCAGTTCCACTGCTTGGCTTGTCACTTACCTTTCTGCTCTTGGCCACAGAATACCGACATTACAGATTTTAGTCTTAAAATGTGCAGATAAACCATTAAACATTCTGAACTTTTTATTTAAGCTTTTTTACCCAATGATTTATGACTTAAAGTCTCCCTCTTCCTTCTTCAATGGTTGCAGGAATTTTATGGGTTATGGGTTGGGCTGACATTATTAGGGCAAGGGATGAAATGTTCTGAAAAGAGGGGCCACTAGGAATAGAAGCAGAAAGTATCAAAACCATTAGATGTCAAATACTGAAAAAAAGATTGTCAAAAGATGTCTGTTAATTCAGTTGTTTTTTTGATTCTAGTGTTCTTGGTCTGACATATATGAATAAAATGTAAAATGTAGTGTGATGTATGCCACAAATAAAATAAAAGGCTACTTAGTTAATTGTAAACTACAGGTGCTCAGATTAATTGAATTAAGTATTATCCAGTAATGAGAAATAATACAGGTGACCCCTAAATTTCTGAAATTAAAGAAAAACCTGCAGTACAAAGGAGCACGGCGGCTAAACCCGCGTCAAGCCAGATGGGCCTTATTCTTCACCCGTTTCAACTACGTCATGACATACCGACCCAGTTCCAAAAATATCAAGGCCAACGCTCTGTCACAACAATTTGACTGTCATCGAGAGGTTGTCAGCGATGAACCCATCATGCCACAGACACGTGTCATTTCGTCTCTATCTTCTGCTGTGATGTTCAAGATCTGTATGCGACAAGCCCGTACACCCGTGTCATATCGTCCTCCGACGTCCTTCGTTGGGGACATAATTTCTCCCTCGCTGGTCACCCTGGTTCCCGTAAAATGGACTTCCTAATCAGGAAAACGTTTTGGTGGCCTTCCTTGAGTCGTGATATCTGCACGTACATTGCTGCCTGTACTCAGTGTTCCCGTCACACGACCAGTCATACCCATCCTCAAGGCTTGTTGCTGCATCTTCCTGTTCCCAAGGCCCCTTGGACTCACATCGCCACGGACTTTATAGTCGAACCCCCTGTCCCCCAATTGGCGGAAATCTTCATCACAGACGTAGTCCGCATACACGGCCTACCACTCTACGTGGTTTCCGACAGGGGTCCCAGTTTATATCCCGGTACTGGAGAACCCTCTGCCACAAACTATTGATCCGTGTACATCTGTCCTCTGCCTACCATCCTCAGTCCAACCAATCAGACCCTCAAACAATACCTGCGCATGTGTGTCAATGAACAACAAGATAACGGGTCTTCTCTACTGTCCTTGGCTGATATGACGCATAATAACTCTCTTCATGAATCCTTGCAGTGCTCTCCCTTCTTTGCTGCACTGGGTTATCACCCTGTGAGCTTACCGCCACCCTCCTCGTCCCGTACTGTCAGTATACCAGCAGTAGAAGAACGGATCTCAAATCTACGATCACATTGAAGGATCCAGAGTGCAAACCTGTCCAAGGCTCAAGCACGTAGCAATGCCGCCACTGACAAATCCCAGTCGGCTCTGCCTGTGTACAAGGTTGGCGGTAAGGTCTGGGTGTCGACCCGGAATATTTTGATTCGTCAGCTGTCTAGGACCTTGGGTCCTTGTTTCATCGGCCCCTTCCATGTCCTGAAGAGGGACAACAAAGTTGCTGTATCTCTCGCTCTTCCCCCTTCCATGAGAATCCCCAACACGTTCCACTTATCCCTCCTGAAGCCATATGTGTCCAAGCGTTTCTCCGTACCCCTGCGTCCTCCTGCTCTGGTGCTTGTCCGCAGTCGTTTTTTTTGTTGACTTTTTTTAATTAGAGGGATTAGTCCGAGGGAG
>VKOC01001174.1:50000-132700 GCA_009364415.1 Spea multiplicata | reverse complement strand
ATGAAAGAGGCATCTGCCCTAATCCTGTTTTGGTAAAGATGATACCTTTATTGGCTAACTGAAGTAGAATGGATTGCAAGCTTTTGAGACTATATAGGTCTCTTCTTCAGGTGTATCACACCCAATCATGATGAGATTTACTTTAAGGTGTTGGTACAGAGACTCCATCACTGTTCAGAAGTATTTTTGCAGGCGATTTTCTTTACATTATAAGGGTATTAGTCTCAGTGTTATGATGTGAACTATTAGGAAGGATTAAGGGATCTCAATATGTATAGCTTGAACAAACACATTTAGCAAAGTACAAGAGGGATGTTTATTTCAGATGGGAATTGTTAGAACAAGGGACCATACTCTAAAACTGGAGGGTGAGAGGTTTTAGCAATGTGGTTGGTAGGTGGAACAGTCTTCCAGCATAAGTGGTAGAGGCTAATACAGTGAGAGAAGTTAAACATACATGGGACAGGTATAAAATATCCTGAATCTAAGACAGGATGAAGGACTGAATCTCTACATCAGGCAAAATAGGCAGACTAGATGGACTGAATGGTTTCTGTGTACACCGTGTAATGTGTTTTGTCCTTGCAGGCCACAGCCATCAGCTTTTCCATGTGTGCGCTATCCTGGGCACTTACCTCCAAATGGAGGTGCTGATTATGGACATGAATCTTCGTCGGGAATGGCTACAGGTTAATGGTCCCTCTCCATCATTCTCCAGTACCCTGGGAGCCTGGGGCTTGGCAATGACCCTCAGCCTACTACTGATTGCTGGCTTCTCTTGGGCTTTGTACTGGAAGCCACAGCCACAAAAGAAAAATAAGCACATGTGACTTTGGACATGAAAGTGTGTGTGAATGTATACAGTTCAGAATGGTTTGAATTTTCTTTGGGACTGATTGTTGACCCCACATGGCCAGAGTACATTGAACAGACAACGGGAATAGTGCCAATCCTAATACAAATGCTCCAAAGCTGTGGTTAAATTGTGCCAATTAACACAAAATGGATCTTTCCTGAAATGGATGATAAGCACTTTCCATTGAACTGGATGGATGACCTGTTGGCTTCTTGATTATCCATCTCCTTTCTTATTGCTCTCCTGTTGGACCAATCCATTGTAAGCAGTATGATTCCATTCAACTCCTTATATGTTCCATCTGGACACAACGTGTGAGAGATTAACAAAAATATGTATATCTGGTGCTCAGGAACATCACATGCTGGGCAATTTATATGCCATAATTATACCTCTGTTTATGGAAAGTTACATAAGGGAGCCTGCAAGCGAGATCGCATCCAAGGTCATTCACGGGTATTGCAAAACATATGGCCTCTATATGAAGGAGATCTGTTGACTGTTTTATATTGTTTGCCATAGTTTAATCTATAATATACTTACTATATTTAAAAAAGTGCATTCCACTGCTGGCCACTACAGAACATACCAGTTTAGCAAGATGCAGATAAGATAAGTAATGTAACATTATGTGGTGGTGCAGTTAATAAAGCTTGAAAAAGCCTACTTAAAATAAAAAGTATGGAAACACAGAGGAAAACAATATTTTCACGCGCCTTCCCATGATCCACATACCATAATTACATGCATTCACCGTCCATCATACGCTTATAGATTTACTGCCATTTTGCCTCTGGATACATAGCATGGCTATGTCCTCTTCCACCACAAATTGTATAAGGGACAACTACTGGGTCAAAGTCGTTTCATGATTCCACTTAACGTCTGTAACTAGGACCACAAATCATTCTAATTCTTCCATCTATACACATCTTAAAGGAATACTCTAGCCATCATATGCACTTTAATGCATATGATAGCCATGTCCCCTTTGTCTCCTTGCAAATGCATGGGGGATTTTGCAGAATCCTCCATTATGCTTTTGTCTCTTGCCCCATCCTCCAGCAACTTGGCTTGCAAGAGATGTGTGGAGATAGGAGGCATTTCTTTCTGGCATATATATTGTCATCATCATCATTTACTCTCTCAGGAGGCCCCATCCTCATAGTAAATGGGAAAGAGAAGGGACCACAAAGCTATTAGAATTTCATGCAAAACAAGCCTTTGTTTTCACAAAGTTCCCTGAAAGATGTTCAAACATAACTAAGTATCCATTAATATAAAAAGTTACCTTTACATACCACAGTTAAGTTGTGCTGCCTCAATCGTTTGCAGTACATAGACACAAAGAGGTATGCTCTACTCCCTGATTTTACTATGCATTTAAAAGGGAAAACCCCACTAGGTTTCGAGTACAAGAAGGGCTCAGAAGGGTCCTGCATAATTTATAAATCAATGAAAGCTTTAAGAAACCTTCCATGTTACTTTTTCATAATGCGGAGTCAACTTCTTTTTGTAGAAATTCCCTTGGGTTTGCCCTCGATAATTCATAGTGATATCATGGAGAAGATATGTTCAAGTCTTCTGCAGACTGCCAATTTTGTGAACAAACCATAAAGGAATAATGCCTTCACATGCATTCATACATACACACACATATCCCCAATTGTGCAGCCACATATGGATGTACAACATGGATTTGTACAAACACATGAGGATGACCACATCACTCCAGGACACATATGCTTTTCACGCGTTGTTAACCTGTACCTGCAAACTGCCCAGCAGTGTGTGGGATATGGAAGTGACTGATTTCCTTTTTGTGAATGAATGTATCCTACATACTGCAAGCAGAAACGTGTCAACAACATCTAAATTATATGTGTCCGGGAAAACAGTGGCTGGTGTTGTCAACCTAAGCCATGCATGCACATACGCCGACCTCCATGCACATAGATCCAATCTTCTGCCTGCAAAGACTATGAGAGTATCCCATCTGGGCCACATATCACGCAGCACAACATGCAATCTGTTCCTGCAATGACACAGTACACGGGGACCCTTATCATCAGGGGTCAAAAGGTGTGGGGCAAGGCTCATCACGCTCAGCCTGCAAGGCACAGCAGATACAGATAGCAGCAACACTGGAATGGAAACAGAGGTTAAGGAGCAGGAAAGCAAAGGAGTGGGGTGGCCACTGGGACCGACAATTCACAGGCTAAAGTTGCCATACAAGAGCTCGGGTGAGTCAGGCAAGCCTTCTTAAGTAGAGAGAGAGGGTGTCTGACACTTAAATGATATGAGGGCATAATGAGCATAGAAGTCTGTTTTATTGCATCCCCTAGAAGAAGTCTTATATGCTTAAGAGTACATGCAAGACTTCTGTTAGAGATAGATGCCTCGCATTTACACTTAAACGATGAGTCTGGAGGTGAGAGAATACGCAGTCTGTGATATTGCATCTCTGAGAATGTAAAAAAAAATAAAAAATAAATCCAATAGCTTTAGGCAGAGATCACTCCATGGAGAATGCAGCCCAATATGGATGCTTGCTACCATGGCAACCAGATACAAAAAAAAGAAGATAAAGTTGCGGCATGCTACTAACTGATTTATTGTGAGATCTGATTTTCACACCATAGGTTCACCCTATCTAACCCCCTAAAAACAAAATGGAATTAAAAAAAAAAGCAGTGTACCTGTGTGTAAGAGTAGAGGTTTTAAGAAAAATATTTTTTTCTTAAAAGCTCTTATTTTGTTTAACTTTTCATTTTACTATGAGTTTCGGCATATATGGGGAAAATTGATGAAAAAAAGGTTTTCTTTTTGTGTGGCGGTTGTATTTCTCCCAATTTTACTATTCGATGGGAGGAAAGGTTTGTCTGAACCTGCAGGTGTCCTGACCCCCCGGCACTCAAAGGGTAACATGCCCTTGCCTGCCACATATTACTTTAAGAGGAACAATCTAGGCTTTATTATTATTATTATTATTTTCTGTTTCAATGTATAATTAGATCTGGGTAAGATACACAGTAACTTATTAAGTAAGTTATTTTAGATTTGTTTTTAAATCATTCGTGGTTATGTGTAAAACATGTTTTTGGTGAAAATCTGAAACATCGTTCTTACTGAGTGGCTCAGGTTTTAAAACTTTGCACCAGATCATATTTTATGCATCACCCCCATGCTCCACTGACTCGTAAGAAATGCATTATAAATTAAGCTGATCACACCCCTGGGCATAATAAATGCTTCCTTCGTAGAGAGATTTATGCCACTGGGCATCACTAAATACCAGATCCAAATAAGGAGAAGGTAATATGTTTGCTATACAGTTAAAATACAATATGTGATGAGGAATATATATATATATATAATCTTTTCAGTGCTGTTGTCCACAACATTGCCTTTTGGTACTAAACTTATTTAATTTGGCATTAATTATGGGGACTTTTACTTGGACCTTCTGAACTGGGAAGGAACTTTTTGTTTGTAACCAGGTCCGTTCCCAGTTTTCAGCTCCGCTGAAGAATCTTCAATTGTTACAGTAATGTAAGAAAATATTCCAGAAAAAAATCTCATTGTTCCTTTGACGTCTCTTGTTTTGGCCCAATGATGTCATGAATGGCCGTGCTGGCCACTGGTGCCCTGAAGATGACAAACACTGGGATTAATGATCTAGAAGCAGGGCCGGCCTTTGGGGTGTGCGACCTCTGCGACCTTATTTAACTTATTAAAGTTAAATACATTTAACTTTATTTAACATGGAGGATGTTAAATAAAGTTAAAACAAACAAAAAAAACCCCCAATATTTTCATTTATGACCCGGGCAGGGGCGCCGAGCAGTTGCTCGTGAAGTTCTCAGCAACCGCTCGACGCCCCTTACTCTCCGTGACCTCCGTCGCCCACCTGGTGACGCGCCATCTCCTTGATTTGAGCCGCATGCGAATATATTCCGTCGACTGATTTCAACGATGAAATGCCAGCCAGGACTCCTTGGGCTTTACTCAAGGCTAAAGTTAGGATAAGGAGAAGTAGGGAAAGGAGAGGCTAGTTTGAAGGGCAGTATGGCGTAGTTTGAAGGGGCAGGGGGGGTAGTGAGGGGGGGCGCCAGAAGAGTAGTTCGCACAGGGCGCCAGAACACCTAAGGCTGGATCTGTATAGCGCCAGCAGATTTTGTAGCGTTGTATAACGAAATAGAAGCTGTTAATTGGCTGGTTTCTCGGACCTATATTTGGCTATAGGCGAGGTTCTAGCAGGCGTCCTCTCCCGCTACAGCTGCTCCTCTAGGATGCTACGACGGCTGTGATGCTATTGCGCTGTCTCTTGTAGCGACATCTAGTGGCTGAAGTGTGCAACTACATCTACACAGCAACCCCTTAGCCTTTTATAAATGTGGAGACAAGACTGGAATATTTTACCATATAGGACAGTACGTTCAGCCAACTGGTTTCGATATATATGTAATATTTTGTTTCAGTTCAGTTACTCAGTAAGTTACTGATGACGCTTTACGTTTTAGATATATGTGTATTTTTTGGGATTGTATATAAATAAAAAAAACACTTACTTATAAAATAAAAAAAAACACACATATATATATATATAGTGTGCTTTTTTTATATATGTAAATAGTGTTTTTTATTTATATATATTTGTGTTTTTTTAATGTATACATTTATGTGTTTTTATTTATTTATATGTATGTATATAAAATATACGGTATGTCATATCTTTCAAGACACACGTTTTTATTACATGAGCTTTTAGAAATCAACAAGCAAGCACCTTTGCTGTCGTGAAACAGAAGCCTCCTCCATCGCTTTGCTATTTGTAAGAGAGCTAAAATAAATTAAAAGTTAATTGTTAACAATATGAAATGGGTGAAAATAATGTATTTTCACCCATTTCTTAGGACAGCTTTAAAACATAACCCTATTTATTGCAGCTGAGCGATTCCCGCGCTCACCGATGTTACCCAGCTAGTTCATGCGCAGCTGGAAGAATTTTTAGCGCTGAATCAAAGCAACAGAGAAATAATTATGACATGCAGATGAGAAATGAGAGTGTACACAAATGACATAAATAATATATGTATATACATGCAAACAAGTCATTTCCCAGCCTGTGAGTTACTACATCAAGCAGACAGGTCAAAGTCATGTTTTGTTTTCTTCTCCCCCCCACTATACATAATATGGTGTGGATTTTGTAAGCTTAGAAGGTGTCTCATAATACAATCAGAAACCCTGTGGAAGTTATACACACTCAAAATTAATACATATAAATATATTAAAAACTATTAATATATTAACGAGAGTTCCTTCATATTTTGCTAACCACAAGAGCGGAAAGGCTCTATGTAACAGTCATGTAACGGAGATTACATATCAGACCGCTGCTTCTCCATAGCAGTGAAAGAGTTAAACGAAATGGGTAAAAACATAGTGGTGCAGAGTACAAAATATTATATAATATATTTTTATTTATATTTCCAAAAATACAACCTCTGAAATATGTGGCACCCCCTCAAAACAGGGGAGAGTTAAAAAAATAAAAATGAAATAAATAAAAAGAAATGTCATGGCGGTGAGGATCCATAACAAAGCGGGTACATGATGATGGGAGGAAAAAAAGGGAAGCAGGTAGTTAGAATAAAACACATTTAAAACAATGTGCATAAAAATCAGACAAAAAAGCAGAAAATAAAAATGGATCCCAGGCTGACACCTCCCGTACACACACACACACACACATTCATCACAATGTCCTTTTTTTGTAGCACAAAATACAAAAGATGGTTCTAATAAGCTTAACTATTTAATATCTAAATATGAAAAACCTCTGTAAAGGTCTCTCTGGTCCTATAAATGAATGAGGAACGTCTGAGCCAGCAAATACGTCCCTGAATTCTGTAATCCTGCAGGAGGTGTAATATTCCAACTTTTCACCGGTAGAGAAGGAAGAAGTGGAGTCCATCCGTACGAAAGGTGAAATATAGGTGGCAGCACACGATGTAATGGTAGCGCCAACTGTACGGGTACTCTCCAATTCCTTCTACAGTGACCACCAGATGTCTCTTATGATGGGATGATGAATAATGAGTTGGAAGTGCTGCAGGATCTACATAGGAGTTGTTTGAAGGAGCCAGAAAAAGACAACGGGCTGAAGCCTGGGAGCGGTAAGCTTCTGCTACCAGCCGTGGATGGGAACATCTGAGCCAGGAAACATGTCCATAAAATCCATAGTTCTGCAGGAGGTCTTGTATTCCAACTTTTCTCCGATATAGAAGGAAGAGGTCCATCCGTACTTAAGGTGAAATATAGCTGGCAGCACACGATGTAGTGGTGGCGCCAACTGTACGTTTACTCTCCAATTCCTTCTACAATGACCACCAGATGTCTCTTACGGTGGGATGAAGAATAATGATCAACTTCAGGATAAAGATGGAAGGTCCTGCAGGAACTTCTTAGGATTGCTTCAGACGTTTGTGTGGAGGGCCCAGAAAAAGACACTGGGCTGAAGCCAGGGAGCGGTATGCTTCTGCTACCAGATGTGGATAGGACACAACCATATACTTCCACCCAGCTGTCTCCATAACGTCAGATGCATGGCTGAAAGGAGCAAAACAAAAAGGTTACCACTATGAATAAGTCCAACAAACAAGTAAAAAATATGGGGAAGGACCGACTTGGTCATCTATAAAAAGGGAACATTCTTCCCAAGGTGAAAGGAGTAGTATATAGCATACATGCAGACAATGAGAATATACACTCAATCCCAACACACTCACTAGTTGATAAAGTCCACAGCTTGGGTCTTCAGCTGGTCAGCGCTGTGGAAATCAGCCAGGATAAGGATCTCTGCTGCGTTCTCCACAGATAGGTGGCTGCAGAGAGCTTCCTCACACAGCACTTTGAGGCGTTCCAGGGCATACTGCGGGTAGACAGGAATGTTAGCGAGTACAGAGATCTATACTAAAACCACCATGATAAAATACAAGACGAATAGTCTTATCCCAGTAAAAGGTGCCTTTTGGACTAACAAAAAAACAAACGTTAAAAACACCAAACCCCACACGGACCAGCTTGCCTGGCTGTCACCCGAAAGAAAAAAGTTGTTGGGAACCAAACAGTGGCTTTCCTCCCGCACTCACCTTATCGGCAGCCGCCAATAAGTAATCCGCCATCTTGTGCAGATTAGGTGCTTTGCCGGTGTAGATGAAGCACATCATTTCTCTGAACACATCAGGCTCCATGTCTATTATCTCAACGCGGTTCTACAAATCAAAAAAAAAAAGCAGGTTTTGACAGCAAAGGCACAGAACTTAATTTCAGTAATAGCCCTTATCAGCCCCGAAAATGTGAAACTTACCTTTATCCTTTCTTGCATGTCATGTTCGAACATAGCGCCAAACACAGGTGATCGGGCTGAGTGGGACAGAATACATTTAGTTAACTTCACATTAAAGTACCGTAACAGCAAACTTTAGGCATTGATTCAACAACCTGCAAAGCAGTGGAAACGCTAGAAATAATTGTATATTTTTTTGTAATTTTTAATCGCCACCAACCTGCCAGAATGGCTTTGTGGGCTTTAAACTCCTGACCAGCCACGCAGAGGGAGCAGTCGGTGAAAAGGGAGTTTTCCCATAGTCCTCCGAGGTCATCCGCCAGGCGGCATTCGGGAACTTTGATCACATTCATGGTGTTCTGGCCAGAGATGAAAACAAAAGTTATGACTTCAAACAAATGTCCCAGGATAGCCATATTGTAAGACTGGTACTCTGCAGCCCTTCACCATTCCCTATTAAAAATGATTCATTATGGTATCTCACCTGTGTATAACGCCGCGTCTCTGCAACAGGGCCGGTGGTCATCTCCGCAGGGGGAGGAGGGCTCGGCATTCTGGCCATGATGGTATTCAGCCGCTGGAGGAGGTGGTGGGCTAAGAGGGAAACACACGTTAATAAACCGGACAGAAAACAGTTTCCAAGAAATACAAACACTCTTGAGTACCATAATATATCTTAGATGCATCTCACCTTCCTCTACTCCAATAATCCACCCTCCTACGTCCCTGCGGAGGCCCTGTTGCAGACGTCGCAGGCTTTGCTCTGTTAAAGACAGATAAATGATAATTATAAACACGTACATACGTGTAGACATGTTCAACATACAAAAGTATAAAGCTGCAGATGTATCATAAAATATCTTTTAGAAGCATCTTACCTTCCTCTGCCTCTAGAAGGAGCGCCCCTTCTCCAGTTAGGAGGCGGTCAATCGTCTCCTGGAGGCTGTTTCCTGTTACAGACAGAGAAATGATTATTATACGCGGGTGCATACGTGTAAACATGTACAACGCACAGCATACAGAAGTATACCGCTGCCGACATATCATAATATAGCCTTTAGATGCATCTCACCTTCTTGAAGGCCGATGGCCAGCACGCCCTGATGTTGATGGCGGCGGCGACGGCCACGTCGGTGTCTGCGAACTGTAACAGACAGATGAATGGTTATTATACATTGGTACATACATGTAAACATGTCCAACACAACGCATGCACAAGCCAGCCGCTGCCTATGTATCTGCACGTGTACATTTAAATCAGAGGCAACATGCTGGCTGGGGTCTGATGGGTTTATGAATGAAGATAACAGGAAGGAACAGCTTAAGAAGTTAGGTTATGACACGCTCTATACACAGAAACACACAAAAATACTTGCATTTGTACAAAACACACAATGAGTACTTGTTACCCCACAGTCAATAAGAGCAACGCTCTTATTATTATTATTACAGAGGAAGAATGCAAGTTTAAAAATAACGGTCAAAGCAACGATGTAAACAACGTTAATAAATCGTATTAACAATGTGCAACGTTTAGCAATCGTAATGTACAACATTTGAACCCTAATATTAGCAATTTATACAATTTAAAAACAAGATTAACAATATACAAAATTAAAAAGAAATACTATTAGCATTATACAAAGTTATACAATTTAATTAATAACCTTAATATTAACAATATACAACATTTAAGATCCAGAAATGGATACTTTGGACCTATCTGATAAATGCTATATGAACAAGGAGCAAAATATTTGAACTTACCCATTTTTTGTGAAATGGCGTGGTACTCAGAACTGGAATAGAGCGAGAGAGAGAAAAAAAAAATATGTTTTAACATTTAGCAGTTTACCTAATGTCAATATAATATAATATACATGAAGAATTGTTTGGGTGGGAACTCGTACATAGTTAGGTGACATGTTATCATACAGGTTGCAGTTTTTTATATCATATTTGTAGTTTTTTATATTAATATATCTTAGGAGCTAATAAGAAACCAGCCTTTACCTGCGTCTTTCTGTACCAGACTGAGAGCATTTAGAATGCAGGACTCACAAAGCCGATGCCATTGTGTCATAATGGGGAGCCTCATGCTAGCCTCATGCTGATGTAGGGGTTCATCCCTTAAAGGGGAAGCTACATGGAAAAGAGAAATAACTGTTATTGTAATTATTTAGGTAAACGGTGCATGCTAGTTGAGTGGTTGAGTTGCACCCTGCAGCCATTCGCCGTTTCCTATTAAAAAATGATTCATTATGGTATCTCACCATGTTTATAGTCATTTCTTTACTAATACTAAATTGTATTAAGATGAATCATTATGGTGTCCCACCTGGGTGTAGCACCACGTCTCTGCACCGGGGCCGGTGGTCATCTCCGCAGGGGGAGGAGGGCTTGGCATTCTGGCCATGATGGTATTCAGCCGATGGAGGAGGTCGTGGGCTAAGAGGGAAACACACGTTAATAAACCGGACAGAAAACTGTTTCCAAGAAACACAAACACCCTTGAGTACCATAATATATGTTTGAGATGCATTAATAACTTTGATATTAACAATAATACAACATTTTAAAATGACAATACTAACAATGGACAAAATTGAATATTAAGTGGGGGGGCGCCAGAGGAGTAGTTGGCACAGGGCGCCAGAACACCTAAGGCCAGCTCTGTATATGTACATTTGCTCTCATTCACCATTTTTTCCTGATGATACTTCAGTATACGTTCTTTGTTAGTGGGGCTGAACCTAAGGCTCACCTTTTCTGTTTCGGTAATATTGTTCAGTAAAATAAAACATTAAAACTGCTCAGTTAATTATACTTCTCTACATGCCGTACATCACCAACAGCCTCACTTTATGGTAGAACAACACTGCACAGCCAGAACTGCTGTATCTTCTGCCAAGAGTGCACCGTGCCTAGGAGATTGTTCCATGATCAAAGAACAGATGAGTCAGGCGATGTTCCATCTCCCACGGCAACACCAGATCTTTTTCAGCTCCACTGAAGTCTACAGTCGTCTTCTAGTCAACTTACCCAACAGGAACTGAGAAAAGAGGCTCTGTAGGCATCATGTGGCAGTTCTCAAACAGATTCCAAAATGACTTCTGCATCCCCAAACCCCACAGGAAAGCAAATAGTCATTGATGCAAAAGAAATGTTGTGTATGTGTGAAGTTCGAAAAAATGCAAATTTTTACTTTTAATTGAGAATTTTTTTAAAAAATTTAATTACCTTTTTTACCTCATTTAATTGTAAGTAATTGAGTGTTAGAAACAACAAGAACAGTAAAACGGTCATGTATCTTTGCTAAGGGCCTGCAATGTTTGTATCAGAGTTGCTCAACTAGGAGATGCCAAATGATGTTCCTTTTTCTTTTTATTATCTAGATGACTATTCACAAAGTGATCACTATAATCCAGCCTTCCCCGCCATATTTTTTCATTTCAGTTTGCACAACTTTCCAGTTTGTTTCCAACACAGTTAAATAAGTATGACTTCAGATGGAGATGTAGTTATGTGCTAAGAGGCGAGTCAAATGAAGAAACTAAACTCATATGTGTAAAGACTTGTATGAAAACAGACCTACCAGGCACTATGAGGATTCAATGGATTCCCTCCATAGCTAACTCATGTAAATACCTAAACCTATACCTAACATCCACAACCACAACCGTGTTAATCAAAGAATAATATTATTGCCATCTGATGCTTCTGGTTAGGGAGTTGTTAAGGTTTCTCTTCATCCAACATATAAACTTTAATCAGTTCCACCTTCCATAGGTTCCTCTCAAGGAGAGGAAGGAGGTTCATAGCACCTGATGTTTGCCCCGGTGACCCCACGACCTACCAATAATTCCGTGATCACTCATAACTCAAGCCAAAATGTACATGGGCTCAAGGCAGCAAATGTGTATGAACCCGCTCATTCATATTAACTCCATGTGGCAATATTCCTATATTTGGCTGCAATGACAGTTTTATTGTGGATTTATATTCCCCTGTAATGACCAAAGCATAACAGGTTCTGGGTGCATAGGAGCAACCATGAATGTCTACCTAATAAAGATAGAAATACAGTGATGTTCTCCAACTCCAGCTACTGTAAATCAGTTTGAAGTGATCCTGACTTACCAGACAGTCTTTTAGAGCATTAACCCTTAATGATGCACCATCAGGGATGCACCACACTCATATGCTAAATGACAATTATATGATATTTTCATTATTCTGCTCCCTAGTGACCCATACTTTACAGCTACTGTTTTTTTTAGAAAATCCCACTATGCTGACTGTTTTAAAGCCTATATTTATATGTTCCAAATTCTGTTTGGTGTATTCTCTTATAAAGTATTTGTATTGTCATTAAAATGAGTATATGTATTTGGATACTATAAAGCCAATGCAAATAAAAATGTTACTCTGTATAATGACTGTAAAAAAGTTTAAAAAGCATGTAAAAGTAATGTTATTTTGTACTTGTATATAACACACCTCCTCTTTTGGGTTCCTAAATTAGACTGAATATATATGTATTATTTGTAAGGTTTTACAGTAGTGTATAGGCAAGGAAGGCTTAAAACACGTCCTACCTTTACATTTTGTAGACAATGCACTCCATGTGCACTATCCTGACCTATCCAAAACATATTTAATAAAAGTACAAAAATGAATAGTGATCCAAGGATCCCCTCATCGTGCAAATGTTTTCTCCAGACCCCCTAGTGGTTATATTTGAAACTACAAATCAAAACACACGGAATGGCTTCAGCCAGGTCACTAAGTCTTTCTATCAGAGTACAGCTAAGCATAATCTGCCAGCACTCCTCCTGCATTGAGTTAAGATATAAGCCTGGTATCATGAAGCTTAGAGGTTTTCGTTAGAATCCTACCCAGTACTGAAAGTATATATACCATGCCATAAACTCCTGCAGATGTCTAAAGGCATACTACACCTTCAAAACCATCCTACTAAGTCCAACTGCAGCTGATTGCACTCATTCATGTGGAACTCCTGCCCAGCTAGGCTTCACCTGGGGGCCTTAATATCATTTCGCTGGTACCATAAATTACATGAATTATGGTCCATCCACACCCTAACCATGGAGAAGCTTTTAAAAGGACATGCTTCTTCACATATATATATATATATACTATATATATATATATATATATAATGATAATAAAAATAATAGATATGGGTATGGTATGGAGCTGGATTACTGTAGTTTTAAAAGCTTATTTTATGATTAACTAAAATCAGGATCAGAGGTTTAGATTATTTAGCAGGATTTTTTTATTGTTTATATTTAAGTATACACCTTTATGTAAATTTAATTCAATGTATTTAATACATTCAAATCTGAATATATAATTTCCATATCATATACATTTACATATGATAAAGTACAAGAGGGAAGTTTATTTCAAAGAAGGAAAAATGTTAGAACAAAGAGATCATAATCTAAAGCTAGAGTGTCTGAGGCTCAGGTGTAATGTAAGAAAGTTTTACTTTAAGGAGAGGGTGGTAAATAAATGGAACAGCCTTCCATCATAAGTGGTAGAGACTAATACAGTGAGGGAATTAAAACCTACCAGTATATGAGATAGGCATAAAGCTATCCTGAATCTAAGACAAGACCAAGGGCTGATTATCATGTCTTTGCATCATGAAAAATGGGTAGCCAAAATGAGCCAAATGGCATATCTAGCATCCGATTCTATGTTTCTGTGTTTACAAGAATGTTTTTTAGTACCTTTTATTTATCATCATGATGAGCCCTTTTATATTCAGCCCTTTTATATTAAAATGATTCAGTTAAAAGAGCTCATCTGAGCAGGGCCCTCCTCACCTTTTGTTTCTCTACTGTCTACCTTTTGTGTAGTGCTGTAGAATTTGATGGCGCTATATAAAACAATAAATAATATTATTAATAATAATAAATGTAATAATACAAATAAAAGGGGTTCTGTGGGTGAATCATAATCATTGAAATGTTTTAATAAAGTGGAACAGAAATTGCTGATTATATAGTAAGCTCAATAATTCCCAAATACACTGGAAATAACAAACAATAAATGTAATAGAAAAATAAAAAGACACAAAATGATTGTGGAGTGTAGAATGTTTTCATACCCCTCAAAGTCTTGAGTCTAAACATTAAAGTATTTGCCTATAACACACTTTATTTTTTGTGTTCCTGGAAACAACATGTAGAACATATAGCATTTTAATACTCATGTGCTCTCTACTTTCTGATTGTTACTTATATTGTGAGTGTTTTATTAATTATATGAGCAACTTTAACACAGAGATTTTATCATCTGCTTCCTAAAGATGTGGGATCAAGATATATATATATATAGATATATATATATGGATATTATATATATACTATATATATATATTATATAGATATATAGATAATATATTCTATATATATATATATATAGATTTATATATATAATATATCCCATATATATATCTATATATATATCAGGTTCAACCTACCCAAGATGGTACACTGCAAGATACCCCTGAATGGGAATCTCTGTTTTCTGCCAGATTAAGGCAAATAAAATAGCGATTTTCACAAAGCATTCAGCACAATATTCCCTTCAGTGCTGGTTTTTTTACTGGTGATACATTTAACAAAATCTCCACATTTCCCAGATAAAGACAGTTATTTGAGAAAATGAAAGCGGAAATATAACCATAAATTATCATTTATCTGCTCTTCCCTCTGCTCTGGCAACAAGTGACTCGCCTGCAGTGCCCTGGGTCGTTTGTAATTGAATGTAATGTTTTATTTCCCATTACCTTAATATTAAACGCTTCTCTTAAAAAAAGAAAAGTTTAATTGTTCATAAAATTTACAACTGAATCGTTGTACAAATTATAACAAAATAACAAAATAGAAAGAAAGAAAGAAAGAAAGAAAGAAAGAAAGATAGATAGATAGATAGATAGATAGATAGATAGATAGATAGATAGACAAAAGAGAGAATAAATAAACCAGGTCATTTGAATTATCAAAAGGATTAACATTATTTAGTTATGGGCATGGGATGTCCTAATAACCCTTTCATAGACTGATACGATACCCCTTTACCTAATTTGCTTTCTTCCTGGTATTAAGAGTGATGGGCGTTGAAGTGCTGATATTTGAGAAATTGCTTTAAGGGGAATCATTGGTACTTTTGGAAAAACCGAATTTATTTAAGAAAGCTGCCCAATGCGTGTGCTTTTTCTTTGTGTAGTCATTCTAGAGATATGGAAGCTGAAACCAGAGGCAGTCTGTGGCAGGGCCAGCATTGTGTGGTCCATTCCCTGTCCTAAAGTGCTCTCCCTTCTCCTCACCCGCAGGCTGCCTGTGTCTGTTAACAATAATCAGCAACTTAACAATCAGACCACAAAGGGGAGTTAAATAGTTTTCTTATGTTTTATTAAGGATCTATTATTGCATGTTTTCATCGATACGGAGCGATGCGAAGTTGTATTTAGTGTATGGGCAGTGACAGGCTGGATTTGGGGGAAATAACACTTTGGGTGCCTCTGTTTGTCTGACTTCTGGGTGCAACATGAATCTAGTTATGTAAACTTTTCCAGACCTCTTTGCTAGTTTCACTTTCATGTTTAGGAACCAAAGACAAATGTATCCATTTCTTATTGCTTTTATAAAGTTCTGGAGTATTGAATAGTAACTCTATTACCTATATGGCATTCTACTCAGCCAATTAAAGTGTGCATTCACACAACAAGGTCACAGGGATTGGTCACAATTTTGGATTATCATCAGTATGTATGTAATATATATATATAGTATATATATATAGTCTCATAATGTTTGATCACAATTTTATATTCAATGTAGAGTGGGCTAACAATAATAATAATAGTTTATGTTGTTGTTGTTAGTGTCATCGTCATTGTGTGAATAACAAAAATATCTGTATCAACATTAACACTTTCAGAGTCACAGACGGTTTTGTTGGTATAAAAAGGGTATATTGATGTTTATTTAAGCATATAAAATTTACATAAAGGATTATAAAGGGTTATAAGACCCATATCCACCCTCCCCTTACCTAATGCAATTGCGCTGGACAGGTAAATATAGCACTTGTTCTGTAACCTGAGAGATAAGGGTAATAGCCAATTGCCTCAATGTAGTAGTCATGGACATTAGAGGGTAATTAGAGGGTAATTGCCTGGAGTTCCCAGCTCGGTATTTTATTCTCTATGTAGATACAGATTGGATAATAGTGTTGCTTTTTTGTTCTAGCAAAAATATAATTATTATCATTATTTGAGCAACAAAAATGATGATAATAATAATCATAATAATAATAATAATAAAACAGCATATAACAGCCCTGTATCCACTACTGTCCTTCAAGATGCAAATTAGTAAAAAGAAAGACAACTTTTTATCATTATTATTTTAGGATATTTTATTTTTTTGTCTTATTACCTAATTATTTTATTTTTTTTCCACCCCTGCAGTCAGATCACAGATCAAAAGCTACATTATTTATATAAGACCTACAGTTTGATCTTAACCAGGCGCATGGTATGTAATAACAGCAATTATTGCACATTGCATCTCAAATTATCCGTGATCACGGTTTTTTGTAACCATTTTAATTTGATGATAGCACATTCTGTTACAATTTATTCTAATTCATTTGACTACTGTTCCATTTCGTAATATGCATAAGTTAACAAAATGTGGATCTGTTTTAAAAACTAAAATATTACAGGTTGATAGACATTTACATGAGAAATTCTGCAAACTTTAGAATAAATTCGAATAGAGAATTAATTAAAATATTATCATGTTGAAGTGAAGTTAAATTAAAATTATTGTGTTACTAACAGGAAATAGCGTAATAACTTAATGATTAGGGGTTGTTTTAACCATGAATCGATCATTAAGTCATCATTGAAATGGTTAAAAATTGACACCGTATTTTACGATTGTCTTAGTGCTGCTTTATCGCTTGTTTCAGCGAATTTATTTTAGTACATCGTAGTGATAAACGAAACGAATATTAGTATTACAAATTAAGGAGAACCTAGAATGAGACATCCAATGTGGAACACTGAAATTATACTAATTTTCTTATACTGGATTGGAATATAGTAATTATATTGTATTAAAGTATATTCACTAAACTAGTCATCATAATTTTTCATGTCATATCAGAGCCCTATATTTTGATTTTTCAAATAGTTTCAACACAATTTTTACAAGACAGATAACATATTTCATCAAGGTAAACTGAGTCAAAATAATCACATTAAGTTAAAATATTAATCCATACAACCCTAACAACTAATCTAAGAGCTCCCATTAGCAATGTACCAAGCCTGTTTATTAAACTAAAACTAAAATAAAAGGAAAAGAATTAACCAAAACATAGCCACAATTTCCTTCTTATTCTTCTTATGTTTTCTCCCTTTTGTAATTAGGAGACACACTGATTAGGCTGTGTCCCCCTGCCTAGTGCAGGGCTGTGGAGGGGCTAGCAGGTGGCACTCTGCCTGGAAGGAAAAGATCACCCCATGCACCCAAGAACATCTAAAAGCATCACATAAATAGAGCCTCAAATCCAGTCCTACACCCTGTACACGTTCGGTCTTATTCAGCCCAGCGTCTGGTGTCTGCTGCTTTCTGTCATGTGATTGAAGGGGTGGAAGCTGGAACCACAAGAATTTTAATTAAGTTACTTATGAGAAACACTGCACCTCCTTCTGCCCCCACCCTGCAAAGACCCCTGCACTTATAACATCTGGATAGTGAAAAATAATACAGTATGTAGGAATCTGGAAAAAATGCTAACATTAAATAAACTAAGAAACAAAGCGAAAAAAAACTGAAAAAGAAAAACTTTAACAAAGGCAAAGAAACAAAAGTTTATTTTTTGTTATTTTTTTACCGATTTTTAAGAAATAAATATTTAATACTTTTCGTAAGGGATGACTTAAAAAGAGTGATAAAATCAAGAAAATAGGACTGGAGGATCTAAAAAGGGGATAACAAAAAAAAATATTAAACTTAAAAAAAGACAAAGATTAAATCTCTTTTCTCTCAAGGCTTTTTTATTATTATTGTCTTTTAAATTAGATGTTTATCTGCTTCTTCTCTTGGTAAACATCAGATTCTACAGCAGCAAAAAGAATGCATACTGGTATTTATTAGATATATAAACACGTCCAAATGGTGTCGCTTTTACTTTCAATATGGAAAAAATACTTTGGAATAAACGTTTTAAAAGATATAACATTTTATAAAATCTAAAATGCACTGAAATCAGAGATTCGTTTCAGGTCTATGTGTATTTTATAGTTGAAAATAATTCTATTTAACACTAGTAGCTCCCTTCAAATACCAACACTGGCATCGAATGACAGCGCATCAAATATATAATTTCAGCGATTTCTCGAAGTTCGTTGGTGGGTTAAAAGCTCAGATAGCACAATATTACAATAATAAAAATTATGTGCAGCTTTTTTAAAAAAAAAAAAATAAAAAAAATTTAAAGTGTGATAATTGTAATCTTACATTAAACCAAAAACCTTATAATAATAAAAATATCCGAAGAAATTCGGTTGCTTTTATGGATAAAAAGCCAGTGCGATTTTCTTGCACTTATGGTTACTTAGCAATAACTTGATCCGATTTACCAAAGTAGATAAAAATAAAATAGTTGATATTTCGAGGGGCGGCTAACAAAAAAGGGAGCGAGAAGAAAAAAAAAACATTAAAAACCTTACTCTGGCAACGAAACGTCAATGTTTAGAATTAGACGCAAATCTGATCCAATCACACCATATAAACTTTAATAAAACTTACGATCTTATTAATCAACGTCCGCTATATTATACACCGATCACGGCACTAGTTCGATTTATTTTCTTTTTAATGACAGCGTTAACCGTGTGCCAAAGAGTTAAATTCGAATTCCTGTAACGGAACACCGACATCAGGTGTATACTGGGATCTAGAGCCCAATATAATGAGGTAAATCAGTATTCCTCATCCTGAATGCACAAACAGTTTATAGCATTTAAATTCATAAGATTTTGATTTTTTTTTTTTTTTAAAGAATCCAGTATTTCTAATAACATCATTCAGGTGCAATTAAGAATTTGCTGAGATTCTGACACTTAACGTACAAAGAAGCAGTAACCACAAGACAATCTAAATTCATTAGTTTGATTTTTATTATGAGGGATACGCTGATATGCATTGTCCTTACAATAGGAGCAATTTCGGGATAAACATTTTTATCAAATTTTACAAAACAGTTTTAATATTTCCACCTACACAGGGACAAATGGACCTGAATCTTTAGTGACACGATGACAAAGTGCTGTATGGAAATAGCAGGAACCAAATACTAACCAGTGACCAAAGACAAAAAAAAAAACCCTAGATAAAATAAAATAGAAAATATACTACAGATGTATTGAACAGATCGTTAATATTTGCCAGTGGAAACGCGTGGATTTTCCTTCATGTCCAATAGAAGCCAATTTAGAACCTTCGCCTATAGCATCATAAAGGGCCAAAGAAATAAAAATGTCAAGTATAATCAATAAACCAGTGCACTAAATTCTATAGTGGATCCATAGTGTGGGTTCTGCTTTTTTTTAGTATAATAAAGACAGTGTTAGGGTGCTGAAGAAAAGGAAGCGTCCTCTTTAAAATGTAGAGCAGGTCCACATCACAAGTGGAGATGTCAGTGTATCTTGGGATGGGGGTCATATCCCTGGAATGCGCATTTGTTAGGAGTTAAGGGATTTAAATTCAAACCAATTTCAACTAAAACATTAAAAATAAAAAAAATAAAAAGTCCTAGAAACGGACCTGGTATTTACATAATCCAGCTGCTACAGGCAGCTAGATCCTACATTACAGGGAGAGGGCTATACAATGTGTATGTAGATGGACACTACAAGGGGCTTCTCCATATGTATATATATACACATACACACTATGATGGGAGGTTTTTTTTTTGGGGGGGGGGGGGGGTTGCAAAAGTTAGACTTCCCAGGTTTCCAATACATAGTGTTGACAGCACAATTACTTCAAATATTACAATCTAGATCCCAGGTCCAGAGAAGTGAATAAATAATATCACAAGACTGTAAAGTCACAGTTCATGTAAGGTCTTTTCTTCTCTCCAGGCACAAGTTAATATTTTATTTTTTTTAAATTTATATCGGTCTTCTTGTCCATAAAAAAAATAGTTAATGTAGCTCTTCTGTTCTTTTCTCGATATAGTCAGCTAGCTCCAGTGGGGTTGTCTTCCTCATATACATTTTATATATATTTATATTTATATTCTTGGGAATATAGGCAACACTTTAATGAAAATGTTTGCTCTTTGGCTCACAAGACCTGGAACCTCCAGGAGGCCTGATCTTTGTAGTCCAGGCAGTCAGTGGAGTTGAAGTTGAGTTTCCAAGAAGAAGCTGCAGCTTGGTCCTTGTAGTCCAGACAGTCAGAGGAGTTGAAGGCCAGCCCAGTACCGGCATAGCCCTGGTGGTGATGGTGGTGGTGATGATGGCCGGAGGTCTGGCTCAAGTGGTGGTGGTGATGGTGGTGACTTGACATGGAAGAAGGGGTCATAGGGCTAAGCTGGTGAGGGTGGTGGTGCGAATGCATGGGGGCCAGGTAGGAGCCGCAGTCCACCCCACCAAAGTAAGAGGAGGAGGGAGCAGGGTAGCCCTGGGTGTAGCCGGCAGCCTGACTGTAGGACATGGGGTAGGATGCTGCAGAAGCCGAGCTGGAGCGTTGCATGCAGGAGGCGCTGCCTGGTCCCAGGGAGTCTGGGGCAGATCCTGGAGCAGGGCCCGTGCCCGGGGAGATGGAGGCTGGGCTCCAGATGGAAGATGCTGTGGGGGTGCTGCCGTTCAGAGGGCCCGCACCCAGGCCAGGGTTTCCAGACGAATTGGAGCTGGATGATGAGGAGGATGAGGAGGAAGAGCTGGACACGGCCGGCGGGGTGAACTGGCCGCTGCTCTCGGAGCCCGAGCTCTCTCTGGCCGGGCTGCATTTCTTTTTGGCCGGCCGGCTCTTGGCTCCGCTGTTGCTGCTCTGCTGCTGCTGTTGCTGTCGGCATTTAGCTCGGCGATTCTTAAACCAGACCTGCGAGGAGCACATCGGGGCATGTTAGAGAGCGCCAACAGACAGTGGGGTTACAGATCACGGGGCCCCTACTTCTATTTACTAAAGCGTGCCAGGCTGTGTGAGTTGCTACTGGGCCCCATTCTACCATTTTACGTGCCTTACAATTATAAATACATAAAATAACTAAATAATAAAAAACAAAAGTTTCAAATGCCGCCATTCCAAACCCGCCCGGGAGGAACGAAAAGAAAAGGGGAGGGAACGAAAAAAAAAAAACAAAACCAC
Organism: Spea multiplicata; assembly: GCA_009364415.1. Lineage (NCBI taxonomy): Eukaryota > Metazoa > Chordata > Amphibia > Anura > Pelobatidae > Spea > Spea multiplicata. Next base: position 111,057 of record VKOC01001174.1, on the reverse strand, counting down.
CACACTACAGAGTTTATTGTTCTCCACCTGCCCTGCAGAGTACTTTGGCACTGAACTAGTTAATGCAGAAGACAGGGTCCAGGCTCAGACCCCGCCCATTCGTTTAGGCGGGAAGTTTGACTGTTGACCTATGCTGCCTGAAGAGGGCGCCGCCGAGCCAGCAGCAAATCCCGGGCACAAAGCAGCCATCATAGTGAATGGGGCGACTGAAACCTAATCCGACAATTAGAATGCCGCAATAATCCCACATTAACGGGCAACACCCCATAGTGACCCGACTTTACTGCAAGCCCTGCCCTACAGAGGTTCTGAGGTTCACGGCATGCCCCCCCCCCCAGACAAAAGTCACCCATCTGGTCCTAAAGTCTCCCAGTAGCACGGAGGGCATCCTGGTCCCCGGTATAGCCAGAAAAAGAGAAATTGACCCTGAATTCCAGCTGCACAGCAGTGACGCTTCACACATTCCCGACGGGCCGCACATATTAGGTATATTATGGGACCGCCGGGGAGATGTGATGGCGCCAACAAATGAAAGCCCCCAGCTGAATAATGCATGGCTTCTGTCTGTCACCTGCTCATTGCCTAAAGATACCCCATACTAACCAACAGATGCCCCTATGCAAAGCTCAAGGCCGCACCCACCCCACACGGGGCAGATAACACAGAGGGCGCCCCACCTGCTCATTCTCATCAAGCACCACAGGGGCAGCAGATTAGGGCCACTGGTATAACGGGGTGAGGCAGATTCCTCCTAAACAGAATATAGTGCCCTGCCCTCTGTATATAACATGCCTCGGCGTGACTGGCCTTGTCGAAATGGTCGCTGTTCTTAGACTTCACTTTGTTTAGTAAGTTATTTTGTATACATTCTATCATTATCGTTACAATGTAACTTGTTACTAACAGGCGATCCGAACCATTATAAAAATAGTTACCCATTTTCGTCAACTCGGACCCCCTAAATCTTTTCACTCAGGGACCCTCAACAGAGCCACCTGGATCTCCAACACTACGGATCTCCGTACACAGAGAGCAGAGAGGTTAGGGCTGGGGCAGGAGAGGGGTCACCCTGAGGAGGGGCAGTATATGCGCATGCAGGGCGAGTGTCTTCTCACCTGGACCCGGGATTCCGGGAGGTTGATCTTCAGGGCCACCTCCTCCCTCATGAAGATGTCCGGGTAGCGGGTCTTCGCGAACAGAGCCTCCAGCACGTCCAGCTGGGAGCGGGTGAAGGTGGTTCGCTCCCTGCGCTGCTTCCGTGGAGTGGCTGCGGACACAGGGGCAAAAGTCAGACGAGATCCCAGCGACACTGACCTGGGGCTACCCCCAGCTGCCCCCCGACACTGCCCTTGGGCTACCCACAAAGTTACAAAAAAAAGAAAAAGGGGGCCAATTATCTCCCCTGTTACTAATGATCTTGTCACATATATATTCATTATATATTTATATATTAACAGGGGGACCGATTGGAATGATCTTTAATGATGATTAATTTTTCAGTGTCTGCACTCGGGCTGATAAGCGAGTGGAATTATTATTTTTACAAAATTTCTGATTTGGAAAGAAAAAATAATTGTGTGTGATATATATATATATATATACACATACACACTAAATATATGTAAAGCAAGAAATTAACTAGTTATGTAAATAATTTAACTTTCCATCAACTCTCGGTTTTTCCCGAAAACGAAATTTTATACCGGGTTTTAAAATGGAATTGCTGAGTTTTTTTAATTAAACACAAAGAAACCTAACGCAAAGTAACCCCTGCGCTGAATTACATGCCTATAAAATGCCTTCTACCTGGGAATACAAGGACTGGATATTTAAAACCTGCTATTTATTAAAAGGCTTAATTTCAGATTGTTGAAAATTCAGTACTATTCTACCGGAGAGATCGATTCACCCGGTTTACGGTCGGTTTCATTTAGAAGCGCTATACCGACTATAACTTGGCCGCTCTCGGGACCCACGCAGGAAGATTACACGCGCTATTCTTTGGAGAATGCGGTGTTTCAGAGTGTCCAGCTAACCTTCAAAGACCAATTTATTTATTATATTAACACAATACTAAGGGACTACATTAAAGTGTGTTATCCGCATACTACAGAGCCTGTAGGATAAACTTCTTTCTTTAAGTGCTCTGACCTATGAACCTTGCTTATAAATATCGGCTTTCCTGCTAGTGTGTAACATAAATTATATTAAATACGAGATCTTTCTCGGTTGAAATAAATTATTCAGATGGACACGGATTCCCAAGTTACCCACAGAAGAAACTATTTTTTTTTCTTTGTTATTTTCTTCTGGGTTTTTTCTCTTTCCTTTGAATTATTTCTTTCCACTGAGACAGATCTCATATAGAGCTACTAATTTTTTAGATTATGTATATATATAAAAATCACACCGCTTCTAAAACGCAAGTTTGTTTCTCTTTCCCAAGGCAGTCCAGTTCCTTCTCCAAAATGTAAGCAGAGGCTCCTCTATTATTCTGTATGTAAATTCAGCATATTAATTATGGCTCTGCCCGGCGACTGATATAAACAAACAGGCAAGCCCAAAATGTTAACATAAGTCTAAGTACTCTAAACTGAATTCTTCAAGAAATATTAAAATATATATATATTATATAAATAATATAAAAAGTTTTACACCAGTTAGACACCAGACCCCGATTTAGTTTTCTCATAAAACAAAGCCACACTTTATTTGTAATCCTAAAATCACAAGTTATTCAGCAATGTGTAAATATTTTAGAAACTAAAATGAAGGAGGTGATAACACCGTTTAAAGAGAAAGTTACAAGATTTTAAAAGGCGGCTTGAAGACCATTTAATTATGGAGCCGGTCCTGAGGATCTATAATTGGGGTAAGTGTGGGCTGATCCTGTCCAGGCCTCTGTAAAGTGAAGCGATTTATTATTCCTGAAAATCGCTTTTTCATTTATTTTAATGGACCATGGAGGGCCTTACCTGGATATCCCACTGAAGGGTGAAGCAAGTCCATTGCAGGTCCTGTAAGCCCCAAGCCATTCATGCCATATGGGGGCTGTTTGAGGTATGACATCATGCTAAAAGCTGGACAGGGATTCCCAAATTATCCACAGAAGAAACTTTATATATTTTTTTTTCTTTGTTATTTTCTTGTTTGTTCTTTTACTTTGAATTATTTCTTCCCACTGAGACAGATCTCATTTAGAACTACAAAATAAATTAACACAATGTTACGAACATACACGCTGGCAAGATGCGCTTTTATCCAACACTCAATCTATATAAAATAGTTACTACAGATAGAAATCTAGAACAACTCCAGAAAGGACCTTTTACTTACAGAAATTAAACGATCTCATCGGAAACCCAAGTTAAAAACATGTGTAATTTCCAGAGACTCGAACAAACATCTAAGATCTGCAAGGGAAAAAAAATGTTTTGGAATTTAGAAGATTTGCTTCTGGAATTATAATTCCGCCTGTACCCCGTCCTAAAACAGCAGGATTCGGCGTAGTTGTGAAAATTATGTAAAGGCAGAAAACATGGTTTTCCGTATAAGAATTCCCTGCGCTAAATGTTTCACCCGAAGTTTCAAAATAAACAAACTTGTTAATTTTTTTAAAAAAAACATCCGAATTGTCATAGCTTCTAAATTTTCCTCAATGTATTAAAACATGTTATAGTTTTTTTTAAAGAACAATTTGAAACGTAAGGTGCAGAAAATGAACTTTCAGGACTTTGCGATCAGTACGAAATGACAGGCCGAAAAGAAAAACATTGAAAGGCGCTATATTAACGAATTTAATTCTCCTTCGTATTCATTACCCTAAAAAGGCAAATTAACCAAATCGAATCATTGCGTGGAATCTCCCCCCTGCTGATCGCAGTAACAGCCATCGACTTTACATATGCACAATTAGATGAGATTTATTGTCGAAGTAAACTTTTTGCAAATGGCTGCCATTGATAAGCAAATGGAAGTTTTTTCCCCGAAGAAAACGAGACCTTTAGTTAGCGCTAATTAATGAAGGTCCAGCACAAATACCGCACTTGCATAAAGCGCTCTTCCACCAAAGGTGGGCATCGCACAAGGGAACGCAGAGCTTGCAATTCATTATTTCAAACATGGTTATTATTAAACAGTATGCCCAGGATAAACCACTCCAGAAAAACACTGGAAAATATGACATCAGATCCACAGGACCCTCAAAAACACCAAGAAACCCACCCGCCAGCTGCAGCTTCCACTCAGGACTAGACACACGTATGCAATCCACGTCTAGCTACATATATGTCTAGTGGTGGGGAGCATGCTTTCTTTATGCTCCTTTCTGGGTGATTTTAAGCAATCAGAAGTGTGTGTGTTGGAAACATTTCGGCCAAAAACTAGTGGATACAATGTATGCCAGCCAGGGAGGCGCACTCAGTGTGAGAAACACTCAGATATTTGGAGAGAGGTTTTTGGCAGCTGAAGCTGCTCTGTTGTATAATCCTGAGCAGGTAGGAGGAGGGAAGAGGCTACGAAAAAAACAACAAAAAAAACCCCTAAAGTTGTCTGAAGGAGCAGTTAAGGTGAAGAATGACTTCATCCTGCACCAATCACCAAAGGGCCACAGAGCCCAAAATACACCGATCGGGTACACTCACACTCACTTCAATACGCTTCCTCAGCACAGATCTCCAGTCTAGGCCTCCCTTCCAGTAGGGCAACAATAAATACCACCAATGCAGTGTGCCTTTAAGAGCCAAGTAGCAGCTTCTTAGCCCTCATCTATGCTGACATGTATATGATCTATAAGGTTTAGTCTGTTAATCATTTTAAAGGGGCCGATCCCAGAAGAATTAACCCCTGAGCCCACCTCCTTCCTACTTTTCACCCAAATGCCAAACTTGGTTCCGGTGCCAAGGGGCAGTATGAGGGGTGAGGCTTCCTAGTGATAAATCTGGCACTGGGGCAGTTCAGGGAAGGGGTATAAATCAAGTGATTTACCTTGTCGGAGGAGTAGCTGTCCCGCGCCGGGTGCTTTAGGTGATAGGAAATGTAGACTGATGAAGATTGATCACACTCCTCTAGCCCTACCCCTTGTAAGTGAGCGAGGGGCGGCTGCGTAACTGCGCGTTTTGGCCAATCGCGTGCAGCGGAGCCTGGGAGTGACGTGCACTTTAGCCAATCACATAGCCAGTTGAATGCTTACCTCTTCACGCCCCCTCTACCTCCCCAGCCCAGCACTGAACAAGCAGGGCTCCCGCTGCCGTGAGACGGTAAGCAAGAGGGGGAAGTGAATCCCGAATATGTGGCTATCCCATGGCAGATCCGGGGTATTAATAAAACAAACACGGCCAACCACCAATACGGGCATGGGGAATATTTACTAAACCAGACGGCAAAAAACATCAACATACTGCAAACTAAAAACAATCTGACTCGCCAAGTGCCCCATGAAACGTGAGGATCGAAAGAAATAAAATATTCAGTTTCTTCCAGGTTATTTAGATATAATGTATTTTGTAATTGTGAAACACATTTTAAAATTAAAAAATATATTTCTAACTCTAAATTGATATTTTGTTCTACTCAATAAATTGCACGGTAAGAAAACACATTTTTTGTATTCGTTTTAAGTTCTAAAATGCAAAAACAATTCTGTACAATATTGCATTCAATTACAGTCGTAATTAACACGACAAAGTGTAAATGAAATAATATTTAAAAGGCATTAAAACAAAAGTTTGTTCAGTTTTCAGCATTTTCACCGGGCGTGTGTGGGGGGGGGTAATTAAATCGGGTTATCTGCAGCGCTCATCACATCTGTAAACTGCATCGCTACTAATCTGATAAGGTTTGGGAGGTTAGAGGATTCCATGTAACTTCTTATCAAACAAAATACATCTGCAAATTGCTAAGATCCGGATCACAAGCGGCCTAACGAAAACCCCAAAGGGGCAACCAGATACCGGCTACCCTATAATTCGATTCCTACAATATTACATCATCAATATCTTATTACCGTATCAAAATATTGGCTAAAGAACCTGATTAATATTTTAAGCAGCAGCCCGAAAATAGAATTTTATTTGTGATCAACAAATATTATTGTTATTATATTATTATTATTATTATTATTATTATTATTATTATTATTATTATTATTATTAATTATTAAATACATTTACACCCAGTTCGTCTAAAGGTGACTTGTTCAGTGGCTTGATTTAAAGAGTAATATTTTTAATAAAAGCCACTTTTTGTGTTCTGGGTTGGCACTAATGCGTCCCAAGAAATAAAAAAGATCAGAAATTGTCAGAAATAATAAAACAAAAAAACCCAGCTATGGGTGGGGGGTGTCGACAAACGACAGGGATGGGGTTAATGCGGATTTTCTCAGCGCTTTTGTTGATCGCCCTCTCTTTTAATTGAAGTTGGATCTGGAGGCAGCTAATGTTCAAAGCGAGTGACCGCAACACCAACAAAATGACATTTTTTGTGGACTAACAGGGGGGGGCATCTCCTGAAATGATGGGTAATTTATAAAGAGAGGGGGCATCGCAGATCCGTCTGTGGTCCGCAGAAGTCACCTCTAGGAATTTTCTTACAAAGACACTGCAGATCATTCACACAAAAATATTAATGACCCCTCATTCATGACTTCTTCTCTTATTCGATTTACATTTGCCATGTAAGGGATTGCTTTACATATACCGGTATATATTTAGATTTATTTTCTATAGGTGTATATATTATATATATTATATATATTGTATATTATAGTATTTCCCAGGGGTGAGGGCTGTTCTGTGGCTGATCTGCCTTGTATGAAGGTATCAAGTGGCAGAAAGCCTTTCTGTAATAAGAGTATTTTGTCTAATCCCAAATTGCAGGCGAATTCTCTTAATGCCTCTGCCCATAAACCTCGGATTAAGGGAAGTTTTGAAAGAGAGAGAGGGGGGAGCAGGAAAGGAAGGAAGAGAAAAACAACAGAACCAAACTTTAGCCGGACTAAAGCGGTGAAACTCTAACAGGATTTGTGGTGTCTGCTTAGCTGGGACAACGGAGAGGCTGCAGCCCCGGCTTCTGTCTGCCTTCACACCTGCGACAGACCGACTAGGGCAGAACTCACACCGGAGATCCGGTATCCCACCGAACAGCTGGGAGGCTTCGTGATTCCGATCAGCTCAACTTGTCATTTCCCGGGACTGCCACCGATCTGATCTCCCCAGAGGCTCCTTCATGCATCTCGGCCTTGGATGCGGATGACAGTTCATGAAGTTTCCTAATTGCCGGGGCAGACCCCCGACTCCCTCCTCATTTACTGCCTGCAACAAAGAATCGGCTCCGGGTCTCTGCCTGGAGATTGAGGGTCCGGACCCGAGCTCCAGGGGAGAGATGCCGCACCCGCCATCAATACGGATTGGAACTTTTACTTCGACTGAAGCTGCCGGCCATCTACACCTCCCGGCATGGATGCGCAACAGCTGCCCTTCCCCAGCATCAGCCCGGCCGCTTCTCTTTACTTCATCAACAGACATCTTCACTGATCGCTTACACTTTATATTGTATGTGAAACTCTGCAGAACGTATTCGTTGCCCTTGTTTGCCTATTACCTATTTTATATATATACACATATACATACATATTATATATAATATACACACACATTATATATAATATACACAACACATTATATATAATATACATACATATTATATATAATACACACACATTAATATAATAATATACCACACATTATATATAATATACATACATATTATATATAATATACATACACATTACATATAATATACACACACATTACATATAATATACACACACATTATATATAATATACACACACATTATATATAATATACACACACATTATATATAATATACATACACATTATATATAATATACATACATATTATATATAATATACACACACATTATATATAATATACACACACATTATATATAATATACATACATATTATATATAATATACATACACATTATATATAATATACATACACATTATATATAATATACATACACATTATATATATATCACTATGTATCCATTACCTGGCTGTTGCAGGAGTTCTGGATTCCGGGTGCAGGTCAGTAAAATAAATTGGAAAGTATTAAAAAGGCCAGAAAGCGCTCAGCTGCCGCTCCGTATTTTTCACTTTTAGCGATCCGAGCGCAGAAGAAGCGCCATTTCTGCCACAACAAACAAAATCTTGCGCCGAGAACACTAACGGATCGGACCCAGATTGGTTCAAATTTATTTGGGTCTCGTGTCTTTTACTGAACATTCTCTTCACATTGAAACATGTATTTATTCAATCTAAGAAGCTGATCGGATTGGTGGGGCCTCTGCCTCTTCAGCACACAAATGGTTAAGGCAGGAAAAGAAGAAATTCAGCAAAAATATCAGACCTAAATGTCAGGAGAAGTTAAGAGTTTTCGGACTTTTTTTTTCTATTTCTTTAATAGGGTCATGTGATATTTGAAGACCTTGTATTTAACCAGTAAGCTAATCAATTATAATTCAATACATCATAAAAAGGGACAATTATTATTTAATGATTTATATAGCACCATCAATAGGTAAACAGAACATAAGTCACATAGTTTATACTTACAGAAACAAAAGGTGAGGGAGACCCTCTGCAAATGAGTTTACAATCTAGAATTTAAGCAGGGCCCTACAAGCCGTTTGTTTTATGCGATGACATTTTTTTACTTATATGGATTTATGTTGTGATAAATATATTGAGTTCAAAATACCTATGAAATGTGCGTGTGCGGAGTGTAAACGCCAATGTTCATATAAATATTCAATTAGCACTGGCTGGGTCTGGATAAAACCCCTGAATGGTTTAGGAAGGTGGCACATGCTCAAAGTAACACAAAAACACACATAGTGATTAAAACAATATGTGACACACACATTTTATATTTACATAAATCATATATATTCATAAATCACAGATATATAATTATATATATATATATTGTATACCCTCTGGATAGTAAACTTGCAAACCTGCTCTTCTTTATCCATGGGTTTGAATATATGTATTGCAACCAGTTCTGTATAAATTGTTGGCGCTATATAAATTAAATATGAGATTTATTTATATGTAATATGACACATAGCAATTAGTCCAAAAGGGCACTTGTGGGACTTCAAGTCACAATGATACAAAATGTAGTTTATGTTAATGTTTCACCAATCTTTTACCAAGACAGGGTGCGGAGGCAGGGGGGAGATAATATAAGGATCATTCCATATTGATATAAACACAAACCATAAACCTTGTCTGAAGCAAGAATTACTTTGGTTTTCTTAAGTGTCGATACATTACTTTTGACTACCACCAGAGACTTTTCTCTCTAAAATTATTATTTACTGTTTTATATAGCGACATCAAATTCCATAGCGCTGTACAACGGGTAGCCAGGCCATACCAAGTAGTATATAATATAATTTGACTTACAGAAACAACAAAAAGCTTTTCATAATAGTTATTAAATGTCTCTCGCTCTGCATACACATTTATATCACACTTTGCTGTATCTAGGCTAAAACTCGTCATAACAGAATTAAGTACAATTACAAACGAGGAGGAGTATGGTAAGAAATATTAGGCTTTTATTGAAAATTGCATATGACAGCATTGTAATAAATAAACAGAATTGGATCCACAAAAATGCCAGGGTGTGTGCGAAAAGAAAGCACTCAATCTCATGCCTGCTGTGAGCGGCCTAAGAAAGACCTGCAATAAATATTAACAGCGTCGTCAGCTAAAGTCTATGTTCGGATACACTTTAAAGCATGAAACAGATTGGATCCACAAAAGGGTTCAGCCATTGATAGCGAAATGTAAACCGATGATTGGAAACAAACGTCCTATGGAAGAACTGCTGGATCAGCTATGAACTCTGTTGTCCTGCAAAACGTCCACATATAATGTATTATCCAAGGATAAAATGTAAAATAGCTGCTCAAATAAACACTTGTAAATATGGCGTTACGTGTATAGCATTCAAATTAAAAGGTAGATAGCTTACATATTATTACAAAATGGCAGGACTAGTTCAATCTGCTTATTCATTCACATATTAAGCCTCTGGTGTAGCTCGCATAGAACAATATTCCATGGAAGAAGATTCTGGGACAGCCTGTTGTCACCTTTGTCTTTTTTTATACATTTAATGGTCTGTAAAAACCATGTACCATAAGAATGAGGGATCCCAGGGACAAACACAGCGGCAAAAAGAATTCCACCACCTCCCGTTCCAAAGTGCAGGCTGCGTTTGCACTGAAGTTGTAGTTTTTAAGTTAAAAACAATGCAGATAATAAAACTAACAAGAACATTTTAGGAAACAGTGTCATTTGTTCAGGACATTTCTTGCACGTTGAAATTATTGTCTCTCTCGCTCTCTCTCTCTGGCTGCCAATCACCTAGTAAACGAAGGTGTCCAGAGGGACTCGGGAAATGGAAAGGCGCCATTCCTCGGCAGTCATTGGACAACGCATTTCTCTTCTTTCTTGACCATCTTGCCTTTGTTTTGTTCCAAGGTTCTTTCTAAATGTTCATCTTCCTCTTCGGCTCTGCAGAAATACACGTGTGTACATACATTTAATGCAACACAAGAAACATATTCATTCAACAGGTAGCATTAGGGGCATATGATAGCCTTTGGGAAGTGGTATAACTAGTACACCCCCCACTAATTGTGTTGTATTGCAAGAAATTGTTTTTATCAGTCATTTTCCAAATAATGATAGCGACTCACAACAATGTGCAATTTGAAATAGATACCAAGCAAACCTATTCTAAATGTGAGTGGGAAAGTCTCCCCACAGGGTGCAAACTTTCTCAGATTACATACAAGCTCATCAGTCTTGGCTTAGGTAGATTGGGTGAAGGTTGATGGGTTCAATAACGAGATCGTTGGTGCCCCCCCATGACTGGGATGGATACCTTCTAAACAGAATATGGTAACAGGGGCTGGGAAGGGCTTAGCGACTAGGATGACCACTCCATAGGAGATGTGCCAGAAGAAAAAGGGATTCCTGTAGGGGAGGGGGTGTGATTAAAGCAATAATATCTATATAGCCAGGCATTAGCTATATTATATATATATAATATATATATATATATGTTACCCTGGGCACAAGCCCGCGAAAGAGCAAATAAAATACAGTTTAACAATTATGTAAAACACAACCACTTTAACTTGGTGCTGTGTAGAATAACAATAATAATAAAGACGGATAGTTTAAGAGAATTTACAGGATGGGGTCTAGGGTTTTCAACTCACTGCTTTTCTTGGGCATCCAAATCTCTGACCAAAGCATCGCGTTTATTAACCAGTATAACCAGTTCATCCAGTAAAAGCTGCTCCCTCCTCTTCTGTGCTTCAGTCTTCTGCCAGTCTACAAAGACACAATTTAGCATATTTAACAAGATTACTGCAGAGGGAGTAAACACATCATTTTTTATAATTACATTACAGCTCAAAGTGTGATATCACTACATATTTTATGCAGTCATCAGCCTCTATTTTGTTATTATCTGCTTTCATCAGATGTACAAACACATCAGCCACAATGTAGCAGGTCTATCTAGTAGCTGCCCGGACCCTAGCACAAAAACGATATGCTTTTTAACATTTAACCAACACAAAGATACATGGCGATGTCCATATCTAGTCCTACCTGATACATACAAATAATAAACAGAGATAAACAAGACACAAAAGTGGAAGATACAGACATTTTACATTAAAAAGAACAACGTATATTCATTCCAATCTAGGGCAGTTCTGGGTCAAATGCATTATCGTGTGATGTTAAGTAAAAACTAATTTCAGGCAAATAAAGTCATCACATGGCTACATCTCCAAGTGCGTGTTTTTCATTATAAGGGAGACTAAATACCAGATCACTTTAACAACAGTGTCAACCAAACACTAAGCCGGATACGGATATAATTGCACTTAATATCTAAACCGGTGTTATAAGAAAAATAGATAATTTAACCCTTCTATATCCATTTAGTTATCTATATATTAGTATAATGAACACTCGCACATTATGTAACGTTACATACAGCTCTTGGTAAAGAACTACACGCTTGGTGTCATTCCAATCATCCCATCATTAATTAATGGCGGGACCCGGTATGGAGCTGGCACCTTACTCCACACAGGCGAGGCAGGCTGGTGCCATCAGTATGCACCGTTATTAAGCACTCATTTGTGGCCGGCTATTTGGGAACAGTTTGAGGTGTTTCACACTGTGACCCATATGCCTCGCAATAACTTGAAAGGTTATGATAATTGCTTTATGCATTCGCTTTATGGCAGGAGTCAATGGAACGTGGATTATTATTCTGTCATGATCTATATTTTTTAATGGTTATCTTGTTAAGAACGCATTTTTAGTAGTACATCCCTCAGTATGACACCGCTTACCATTAGCCTTTATGTTGGGTATGATACTGTTTATTCTAAGCATCGATGTCACAACTTCACAGCAGGATATTTAGGTACATCGTATACATTTTTGATACATGTATACATACAAATGTTTTTCCAGACCTGTTTTGAAGTTGATGCATTCTTTCCAGAGCTCTCCGATATAAACACAATAATAATATTAATACTAATAATAATTATACACGCACAACAACACTATCACCTGTGCCAGACTGCCCTGATCTTTCATAAAGTCTAACCTGGTGAAAAGTTATGTGTGTGTGTGTGTGTATATATATATATAATATATATATAATATATATATATACATACACACACACACACATATATACACGCACGCACACACAACCACCCAAACGCCATGTATGGGATCTTTCCAGTTTTATAACCCAATTCCACTAAAGTAATAGCTGATGTAAGGTTTATAAGCTTTTTTTGATCATACAACCCGTGGGAAGTTAAAGGGTTAAAGAGACTCCTGTTTTCCCTAGTCAAGTGCCCTTTTGCACAGCCAGACTGCAGGAGCTTGTAACTGTCCATCATCCAGCAGGCTACTCCGCCCCCCTCATTAGGAAGGTAAATAATGGAGAGAAGGAGAAGTGGGTGATGAGGGAGATAGCAGAACAAATGAGGACCACAAGGGAAACAAGACACCAGCATTAAAAAAAAAATAGCCACTGACTCCAGCAGTGTCCTTTCCCCCCACGCACCTTCCAAAAAGCAGAGAAAAGAGTGTGTGCAATCCGTTTGGATTAGTCTCTTCTCTCTCCATTGCCCTGGGCAATCATGTTAAAACTCACATGGCTGGTGCTTATTCAGATAAACCTAACAATGCACACCGGTGGTTACCATGTGAATCTTCACAAACCACACAAGAATGTGCTGGTTCAAATCCCCCTGACCCTCCTCCAAAGGCAAATTTATTCAAGACAGCACACCGCTCAGCAGCCTTCAGAAAGAGAGTGCAGCGAGTGGGAATTCCACCTTGTATCTACCCATAAGAAATTAGATTCAGCACCACGGCAGAAAGAAGCTGCCGGGTACAATGACTTCTCACAGTGGCAGTTTGAGTTGGCATTTGGACTAAGAAAGTTATGCTCAAACATACATACATACCTACATATATATATACACACACACACACACACACACACACACACACACACACACACACAGATTAATATACAGACACGTCTCTTTTTCTTTTTAATTTGCAACTGATGGAAACTAAAATCCACAAAAATCTAGATTACATAAATACAACTGTATGGTTTTACTGGCTGGTGAATGAAAAAGCCTTTGATATGTATATAGTATAGGCCTCTTGTGCTTTAAGAATTTTATCAGATATAGCGAGAAGGTGAAGGAGTCTCACGTCAGCAGAGAACAAACGTAAAAAAAAAACTCCAAAGCTGAAAAAACTTCCCAACTTAAACTTTTTTTTATTATATAACCTTTGCCTGGCACAGGTATTTTAGACATTTATGTTAATATTTTACGCTTTTATTTGACATGGGTCGAATCTGGTATTGTGTGATAACGGCGGATGGCAAGCACGGCTGGAATACATTAGTATGTTTGCAGTTGCGTTGGTACATTCCCTCCGAGCAGTGATCGGTGGCTCATTGCTTTTATATTTTTGAGGGTAGACTAGTGGGGTAAAGATGTTATTACATAAAACGACTTGATCTATACTTATACTCGGAATAATTGCCAGCCAGAAACTTGGCATTTTAGCATCAACGTTCACATTAGCCTCTTGGGTGAGCTTTCCTGCAGAAATGCTCTTAGCGCCCTGTACATTATATATACATTATAAGAAAGTTTGTGAAGTTTGAGCATTTTTGGTGTGCTATATGTATAGCATGTAATAGTTTATTTAACAGATATATTCTGCACTTTACCGCTTACAGCATAATAAAGCAGAGGAACAATAATCACAGTAATATAGTAAGTAGTCTACAGTCATTACGATCAGTGTATACAATATGTATGAATACAATCAGAAAGAATGCCCCTGCCTTAAAAAGCTTACAGTCTAATTATTACTGTATGTGTAAAACAATACAAAACGACATAAAACTCAATGGTAGAGTCAACTCAATTAGAATAGGCAGACGCTCAATAGATCCATAGCCAGAGCTCACAAAAGGGGAGCACGGGGGGGCTATGCAAGTTAATGGAAGGAAGTTTTTCTTTTTTAGATGTGCATCTCAATATCTCCCCTGTCATAATATGTTCTAGAAATGTGAAATCCATGGCTGAAGTCTAATCTCAGTGGCGGGTACTCAGATTTTCAGTGCCATCTCTCCCATGCAGCATTTTAACATTCAGCTTTTTGACAGCAGCAACTCAGAGAAATGTGTGATTTTATCTCCTCCGAATAACAACCCTGCAGAGGCTGCGCAGGCAGAGGAAGATTGCTGGGTAAGAACTTTCAAAATATAGCCCGTAATTGAATGACATAATATGCAAATCACTTAGTAAAGAGTCCAGCAAAACACTACTACAAAAAACCCCAAGCAATGCAGATCAGCGCAGCAACGTTTTGATGGCAAGTGAATTGTTGGGATGGCTCACTGTGCACGTAGGAGGGCAACCTTTCCCCGTCTTGTGATTTATACCCGTGTGCCCGCCATGAAAACACATGACACCAACGGCCAAGGAGTCATCGGGTCAAAGAAAAGGGAGCTGAGCATAAGAGAGAAGTCAAGTGTAACATCAATGGACACAGGAGTCTCCCAAATGGAAAAGAATTGTATACATACTAAAGAAGACTTTAATGAACCTTTTAACCTTTCAGCAGCTAGATTGGCATAGTCCATTTAACCCAGTAAGTACTGAAAAGCAAAGGGATGTCAAAATGTTAAACTGTAAAACAAATGTTAATGTTATACTACTTTACTAAAGATATTTAATTGTTACATCAACACGTTCTTATAGTTTTGTTGTGTTATTCAACCTATGGGGAACTTCAAAAGAGGAAACTGTATAATTTAGTGAATAGATATATTAATGGGTGGTATGTTACCAAGATACTGCTATACTGTTGGCATTTGCCCTAAGAAAATACCAAGATATCATACGTACAGTATTTGGTCATCACGTTTATGCACTAAAGCAGCTAGAGTTACTTCTACAGAAATGCTTTTATTGGTAAATTCACGCATACTTTAGTGTGTCTGTGTATGTTAGAGTGTGCCTTAGTTTGCATGTTTGTTAATGTATGCGACTGTGTGTGTCTGAGTATGCTAGTGTGTGTATGTTAGTGTGTGTGTTAATGGCTCAGTGTCTGTCTGCATGTATTTAGTCGCATTAGTGCCAGTGTGTGTGTGTTAATGTGTCTGGTAGTGGTTGTGTGAGTGGGTATGTGTTAGCGTGAGCGTCTGAGTATGTTATTGTGTTTCTACTTATGTGTGCACCATGGTATGCTAGTGTGCACATGTTTGTATGAGTGTTTTCTGTGTGTGTGCTACTACAGAGTGCCTGAGTAGGTGTGTTAGGATGAGTGCCGTGTGTGTGCTAGTGTGGGTCTCCCATAATGGATGTGGGTGGGTGTGCTTTTCTTTTTGGGAGGGGGGCATTTAATTCCCACACACAGGCAGCACAATATTTTGAGCGGCCCCGGCGGTTTGTGGAGCTACAATCTCCAGAAAGAGCTGTTTGCCAGTAGCTCAACATCGCCAGCAGCTCAACACCGCCAGCACCTCAACACCTCCTCACATCACCGCCAGCACCTCACACCGCCAGCACCTCAACACGCCAGCACCAACACCGCCAGCACCTCTCAACACCGCCAGCACTACACCCCAGCCAACTAACGCCAGCACACACACGCGCCAGCACTTCAAATCGCCAGCACCTCAACACCGCCGCACTCAACACCGCGCAGCACTCAAACCGCCAGCACTTCAAACACCGCAGCACCTCAACACCGAGCACTTCAACAACCCGGCAGCACCTCAACACCGCCAGCACCTCAACATCGCCAGCACCTCAACATCGCCAGTACTTTTTTTTTTGCAAAGCTTACCTCCAACACACTCAAGTGGCTGAACCGGAGGACTAAAACAATATCCTAGGCCCTTATCTAGGATTGTGCATTGTTGGTGACACTCATTAAATAATTTTAATTCACCTGGGTATTTACACTGGGTGTAAAGAGGCATGGAACAATATTTACTTAGATATTATCCAGAGATTCTTGCTGTAAAAACCTTTGAGGCAGCAACTACAAATCAGCCCTGCAGTTTGAGGAAAATTAACACTAGTTTTGTAAAGCGCACATCAGGGGACTGCAGTGAAGCCTTATCTTTAGTTCCAGTCAACTAGCAATCCTGAAAGACTCTGCATCATCATCAGAGCGGGCGATTCTGCCGCTGAACCTAATCAATTCGCTGAATACTGTGGCTGCTCAGTGTAACAAAGCTAAGATAGATTTACAAATGGGGTTTTAGGGGATAAGCTCCTCCACAGGATTACATATTGATTTTAAAAATAAAAAAGCTTATCATACAGGCCAAAAGTGGGGGGAAAAATAATATTACAATCAAAACAAACAAACAAAAAAACCCTATGTAGAAATCCTTTTAGAAGAGTGTTCCCTTTCAAAACATTGCCAGGGACGTATCAAGATGCACAAAGTCTAGAAGAAATAATTATTGAGTGGTAAAAAAATAAATAAATAAAAAGACGTCCATGCTGGACTGCAGCGAGTTTGGAGATAGAAGTAGAATGGTGTTTTTTTTTTTTTTTGTAAAAATTATAAAGCAGGAAGTATTCGCCAAAAGATTCAGGATTATTTTAGAGCGTGTCACTAACTAAACAAAAAAAAATATTGGTCAGCTATATATATGGTCTGAGTATTGTTATTCAGATTATAACATTTTCAGGCTGCTTAAGAAGAAAAAAAAACAAATAAAAAAAACAAAACAAATCATCAGTGGCTCCAAAGCTCAACAGGAAAAAAGTGTTGAAATATAAATAGAAGCTCCGTAATGCTACAGTGTAACAACATCACGCTTCTTATCAGTGTCTGCTAAATTGGACAGAAACGTATTCTCTTCTTACACCAACTGATGCCATTCATGTGCTCTCCGTTCAGCGCTTTCACAGCGTAACAGGTTCCTGGCCGCCACCGAAACCAGTGAGCTTTGGAATGGTCCATCCATAGTGTATCTGTATGGTGTGGCCTCCAAGAACTTGATTTCATCCCTGAACAGGATGGATTGATCGTCCATAACACTGAGCGTTTGGGCAGTTGGAGGCCAATGGATAAGACTATGATTTACCCCTGAAGTGCCAGGGCACTGACAGCACGCAAACAAACATAGTTATATGTTTACACAGAACAGAGTCGAAAATGTATGAGTGTTCCACCTACAAATATCTGGTAGGATCTTGCAATGTCCCATCATGTACATAATCTATAATCCCACTTATATTTTTACCAAGCACTCAATAAGGGGCATCAGTGACTGAGCTCTTTTTTTCTGTACATCCCGCTGTGGTTTGTGCTCCACACGCCAATGTGATGCATCTTCTACAGGACGGCTCCTTTGTTGTCATGAAATTACAAACTCATTCCATTTCTCCAGGTTGCTTTTAAATGTGGACTGATGGATATCAAAGACCTTATAAATTCTACTCCACCCCCCCACGCTTAAGCTTCCACGGAAATCTCCAGGCTAATTACAATTGATTTCATATGGATCCAGGTACCTTATCAGGTGAAGAAAGAAATTACCATAGCCAGCTGTGGGGTTGTGGGGTCAGTAGAGAACACTGGTCAACTTTTGCTTTAAGAAGTTTTTCCGCGTAAGCGCAGACATATGCAGGAACTTTCACTTAATCAGTTACAAACCAAAGACAAAAAAACTTTGAAAAAAAAATTTGATACATTGTTAGAAATAATCCGGAAGGATATTCAAGTTAAGATGGTACAGACAGAGGCGTTGCTTTTGTGTGCTCAGGACTGGATTTACAGTTGGGTGTCCCAACCACTAGAGCCCCTATGCCTTTCAAAAAATGTAATAATAAATATAAAAACAAAAACATGCCTGGTCCGCTTACTGGCAAATACAGCCCTGACTGTATGACGGTAAAGGTCCAGCAACATGATGTTTCTGCATTTAGATTTTGCGCGCACCTTCACATGCCACACAGCATTCAAACTCAATTTATTTCTAATGAACATGCATTTCAGGAGACTTGAAAAGGAACCCTTCAACTAACTTTGGGAGTACAGTGAATGTGACAGTCCATTCACCTTGATAAATAGCAATAAATTGGGACATGTATTGCATACTGTATAATCTTGATGCTTCCATGAAAATCCCCAAGCTAATTACAATTGATTGAATATGGATCGACCTTATCAGTGCAAGAAAGCAGTGACCAAATCATAGTGCGAGACGTCAATACCTAGCAGCTGCCTATCTATCAGATGTGATTTGGTATTCATAGGTATAATATACAGAAAACTGCTCAAGCTAAACCAAGACATACATCAGTACAAAACCAGTCACTATATAATATAGCACTGACTCTATTAATCTGCCAGACCATTAAAAAATCTTCTTAATTCTCATTCTTTCACTATTAATCTACAATTATGATTAATGCAGATTTTTTCCCCTGGACTGATAATGTCGTTATCTAGGTAACAACAAATATACTGTAAATAACTAACTAGAAATACTACAATACATAGATTACATAGCATTTCATTTTCTTCTCAGGTGTTTACAATAAACATATTGTACTACGACTTGTGTAATGTAATAAAATATTCTATATGTATTTATTTTATTTAGGGTAAGCAGTTTCGCAGGCTGTGGCGAGCCCTGTATATGTCAACACGTCTTACCTTCTATAGCAAGCATGGCCCGTAACTCTCTGTTCAGTAGTTCAAATCGTCTCTCTAGGTCATGTTCTTTTTCCCTATAGGCAAGTTGAGAAAAACAAAGTTCATCAATATGTTAATTACTAAATCATTAAACACTTAAAGGGACCTTTAGCGTAAATTGATTTAGGGAACTCATAACTGACTTTTCTCTGCAACATTAAGCTACTGCAAACAGATGATACTCGGACGAGACCACCTTTACTGACCTGAATCATCAATACTCCTTGGTGCGCTAAACACCACCAATCAACCACCAGAAAGTAGCTAATAAAAACACACACATTTTAATCGGTGTACAATTCTCTGTCTTTACTAAAACAAACTTTGTGGGAAGAAGATGTTAAACGTGTGAGTACACAAGGGAAAACAGCCAGTTTCTTCTTCTTCTTGTATTTATGTATTTGAGCACACACGTGTATTACTTCCAATGCTCCAATACACATTGGCTGATGCCGCAGTGATTTCAATGGGAACATGAAGGAACACGTGAAAGAGATTTACATTACACCAATGCTTTATGGTTTTAGAGGCAGTATGGAGGACTCAAATAAGACATCCTGATGTAGAGACATAGCTTAGTCAGTCCTTGGTGTGACTAGCATTATGTCCATCTCATGCCTCTTTAAATACCTTTTCTGAATATATATATATATATTATATATAGTATTATTATTTAACACATCTTTGGGGCTAGACTATTCTTACAGTACAAGTCCTTGAAGAAAAGGCTTCAACAGTTCTCGAGCATACACTAATATACTCATTTAGGTAACCGACACATTTATATTAACGTATGTGAATGATTAGAAACCCTGTATCCCGCAGGAGTAAACCAGAAAGGGAATTTCACCTTTGAAGATCATACAAAATAAATCAGACAGGAGAAGAAACCAACCATAAGGTGTCCCATGATAGAATGTAACAGTCCTTGTATTCAGGGCATATTTGTTTCGTGTGTAATTTGCCTTAAGCAAGAAGGCATGATCACTAATGCCAACAGACTTTTTTGCCACTATGATTAAGGAAACACATTTGCTCCTTCGGATGTACTACATAGCCTGTTGTAGATCAGTGTATTTATCCCAGACTTTAGGGAACTAATGGCAATTCCGCAAGGAGAAGATTGAAAAGAAACAGACAAGTCTAGGAACAATGGTGAACACCACAAAATCCGATCCATGATCGTGGTTATGAAGGATAGGATCTTGTAACCTGTTTAGCAGTAGAACTAAAATCTTCTTCTAGTTCTAGTAAATAACCCAAGTACATTTAATTAGGATGTTACTAGAAATGATTGATCATAACAAAGTAAACATTAAAGGGAAAGTTCAATTTCAGCATTGACTAAAAGTTTGTTTCATTTCATTTTGTTCCAATAACCTTCCATTATATGGAGACCTGAGTGCCATTGCTGTTAGACATGTGACTGGGTGACTGTCCTTGTTCAAACCCCACTGTGTCCATCTGGGTAATTACGACCGAGCCATTCTATTGTTTGTCTTGTAGATTGGGCTAAGATAACAGAGCTAGACCACATACAAATGGCTATTATGTAGCTGCCTGAAAACATAAACGTAAACCTAGAAAAAAATAGCACATTACTTTTAAAAACTTATCGGATACTAGTAATAATAATTTATGGCTGGAGCTCCATTTTAAAACATAGCACTTTGAAAACATCAAAAACATTGTATGTGCGTTTATGTTTATTCCACAGTGGAATTTTGATTGGTTTCTTTGGGTTTTCAGAAGAAGAAGGAAATTCTGGTCCCATTTTGGATATACACTACATGGACAAAAGTGTTTAGAAACTTCACCAATTACACCAACAAGGACTTTGATGAAATTGCATTTGTGTCCAAATACTTTTGTCCATATAGTGTATGGAAATATAATACTGACCTCCATACTAAAATACTCAAGCCTTTTAAAATCTCCACATATAATTCCACTGATCTGAATGCAAGCTTTTATGGAAGTTGATCCTTAACGTTTCTTTAACAGATGTTCTGAAGATGCTGTACATGTCTGCCAGGGTCTTATAATCTGACTCTGAATGAAAAATAAAAAAGTGACAATGCAGGAAACATTGTATATAAGCCTGATCCTGTTTCACTCATTTGCTTTCTTGTGTCATTCAAAGTAAGTGTCAGGATCATCTTGGAGCTAATAATAACTAGAAATATCTGTCTGCCGCCAATATTACTCCGGGGCAAATATACATGGAGGGAGCCAAAAAGAAAAACTTGCATCGGATAGAAAGGAACGTCTACAGCACACGTGACAAGTTTCACACGCTGCATGGCTTGGACATGGATGCGGCTGACATACAGAGACATACTCACAGAAGAGAAAGCTGGTTCATCCGCCGGATAAGAGCGTTTTTCTTGTTTACCAGCATGAACCATTCCTGCATCATCACTTCCTCTTCTTCTGCATTTCGGCCTGCAAGACAAATACCATGTCAACCTCAGAAGCACACAGCAGGGACTCGAAACATTAATTTTATTTACAAACATAAATACAAAAGACAGTTCATATTTATTCATACGCACGTCATGAATTATCAGACACACATTATCATTCATACGCACATCATCAATCATACTCACATTATCAATCATACGCAGATCATCAATTGATTTTGGTTTATTGATGAGCACAAAAGTCTGAAACATTCTGAACTGTAGAACAGAAAGCATGAGGGGGCTTTATTCATTAAAATGGGATAATGCATGTTAAATATTCCAACTCAATGACTTGAGTATGAAGGGGAAAGTCCTACAAGAAGGGCTGCTTAATGCATTATTAAATTGGCAAGGCTACTTTCATGAAACCTCACTGCTTGGGTGAATGTAACCATACATAAGGCTATCCTAAACACAATTTGGCAAAGCCAAAGACTGAATTGGATTTAGGTCTTTACAGGAGAAACAATGAGCAGACTAGATGGACCAGATGATTCTCACCTGCCTTCAAATGTTACTCTTGTATTTTTTCATAACACTGGACGTGAGTGTCCAAGCTACATGCTATAGATCCAGATACTGCAGGATTTGATGCTTATAGTAGTTAGACACTCTTCCAGCCTTCCTTTCACAAAGGACTAGGTCGGTGGAAATTGAGAAACCCTTTAAGACTTTCTCACAAGCCATATACAGTGTCAACACACATTACGGGGAGAACAAATTAAAATAACTACATCTGCAAATAAGCATGTGCAGTTTTGAAGGCTTACATGCTAGCCTAAGTTTTAATGCAATGGTTAGTAAAAAAAAAACAAACAAAAAAAAACCTCAACAAGTATGTTGAACCGTTGGCCCATGACCAAGACTCTCAAACTACAAATTGCAGCAAATCAACAACGAACACAAACCCTCAACTAAATGCACCAGTATTTAAATAACCAATTACTAGATCAGAACAGTAATAAACGCCTCATAAAACAATGTTTTGGATCTTTCAGTTGTATAAGCTGTTGTTTCAAAATCCTCTAATCCATCCACATGTGAGGAACAGGCATATTCCAGGCACGGAACAGAATTGTACATCACGAGATAAAAGCCACACACTGAATACGGTGAACAGCCCCAATGGTTAAACCCATCCTGGAGGCTTAATTGCATATTCTCTCTTTTTCTGTCAAAAACATTGCTGACAGACACGATGTCTCTATTAGAGAAAAGGCAAAAAAAAAAAAAAAAGAAATGGGGGGGAAAAAATCATTACAAGAATTCTAGGTGTGTACAGCTCACAGTTGCTGTAACTTGCCTTCAATTATGAGAAAACAGGAGATGAAGGCCTTCATCGTGGTGGGAATTAACACACACATTATAGAAATATACATGTACAACGCACACACCATGATATATTTAAGGCTCTTGGGGAAAAAAGTATGTTTCCTCTTACATTTTTCTTACTGGCTTGTAAATTCAAAACCAACCAGCTTCCCACAACAATACATAAAGCTATTTGTATACAGGGAGATTTCTGTGTTAATCATTCAGTGGTTTGTTGACCATATTCTATTCATCTGCCTGGCATTTTGGGTCTGCATTGGCCTTATATCTGTTAGCTATAATTTATAATATAATAAATGCAATAATGCAAACAGATCAAATACGGACGATTCTTGGTGTGATAAGGGGCGTATCATTGTCCTCTCCTCACTGGGCATCTTTGTGTCTCCGCAATAACAACTACTAAGTACCTTGCCTCTGGTTACCTACCATGTACTGAGTCCCTGCAAGGCAAAGACTTCACGGATATCTATATCTTACCTGTTTACCTTCAAAATACATATAATCACTAACTGAACTGATACGTTTGCTTGCACATTGATGGAGATCAGCCAAAACGCAGGTCTGTCTTCTAATTGATGACAGAAGATGCAGGAGTAAAGTCTTGAGCAGCTGCTACAGAACCACTAGAGAATGAATCAAAGCCAAAGAAACCAGCGTTTTACCAAAGGAATACGCCCTGGTGCTTTTTGGGTCACTGCCAACGAAAAGCTCCACCAACAGCACAAGGTTGTCTGTAGGACAAGAAAGATCAAATACAAATACAGTGTTCCAATGGCCCCTTTTATCTGACGGTTATGAAAATGAATACTAGTTAGTAGCACCCTGCTAAAAAAAGAGCTTCTGCAGCAGCAGCCGCCGTTACAATTATAAGAAAAAACAACATTTTCTGGTTGCGTTTTCATCCCATCTGCATTACGTTGGACCTGTGGGAACTACTGACAGGTGGACACCAATAACGGGTCAAACCCATGCAGCCCCCACACAAAGCAGACACATAAACTACCCGGTATATACAAAGATGCAATGTATATTTAAAACTATGTAGCGGTCTGTACACTAACAGGAGAAACACGAAATGACATCACAAATTAGGTAGAAAACAGATGCAACATAATATGTGTATCCTTTGCTCCAGCTACTATTTTAAACTATAGCTTGCTACTCATATACACCTACTCTTATTTAGTAAATATTGACCCAGAACAAGAAAAAATAAAACGAGCATAAACCATCCAATGCAAAAAAAAAATAAATCAGTTTTATATTGTGTATTTTTACCAAATTCTGTATAGAACCTTTCTGGTATCATCAGGCCCATGCAATATAAAATAATATTATTCCCTAGTATTCCAAAGGTTAAAAAGAGACAGTGAAATCCAGCCAGATAATGGTTTGTCAATAACTAATAACAGATAAGAGGGTGCTTCTCAATACTAGACAAACAGATGGCTTCCCATGCATGCCTTGGGTTTAACAAGCTATTTGCTATATACTTAGCCGGCTTGTTAATCAAAATATATAATCTGCCATCAATGAAAGAGTGGCTGAAGAATACGGGAAACCCAAGCGTTATGCATTCTGAAGCATCGGTTCATACGGTCCACAAAAGCTACAGGACTAAATACAATGGATTCCTATCACTGGAATAACAGACTTTAAACATGCGACGACGTGCAGAGCTTTGGGCTGTTTATTGGTATTTGTTATGTTTTTATTTTTTATTTACTTTTTACAACATATGGAATTTTGCATATTCTACATAGTAAATAAAGTATATATGAATCACCCCTCTGATGTCCTCAGATTCCATGAAGCCTTGTAACAGTGTATGAATGTGCATACAAATAGAGTGTGAAATCGAATGCATGTGCTGAAGACAGGCATGTCATACCAAAAAGCTACATATCTGTTTAATAGTGTTACTTAATGAGCGAAGATAAAAATGACTTAGGTTTAACAATGAACACTTCAGCCAGAAGCATCATCCTTTAAATACTCAATAACTAAACCAGAAAGGTAATAAATGCCTCATAAATTAAGGTTTTCAGTCTTTTATGAGCAGGTGTTTAATATGTTCTATACATCTTTACTCATATAAGGGACAGATAATGTAGGGGTTAAACATAAAATTTTTAATATTGGCAGATATTTGGAACAGTACTGTGTGTTGTAAATAAAAGGAATGCTAAAATTATATTACAATGTAATTATACCGTGGCTTATACCCAGTGAAACGTAATAAATTACAAAAATATCCTAGAGTAATAATACGGTAATAATAATAATAAATGTGCATTGTGTGCTGGTCTCGTTTTGCAATAAATAAATGAACCTTAACAAGATTAATACGATTGATTAAAAGAAGAAATTATTTTATCCAGCAATAAAAACCTATGGTAACAACCACAACAAAAAAAAGCATTTAAAATTCCCTATTATCTCAAATAGTACAGCACCAGATGGGTAATAAATGCACTGGTCACTCTGGCACTGGAAGGGTTAATAATGTCATCTAATTGCCCAAGATCATAGTGATAATTTAGCATGTATTTAAGCATGTATTTAAGCAGAAACATAACAAGTAAACCCAGAACTGTCCTAACTGGTGAAGACTCCCCAAAAAGTAAAATAAAAAAAAATAAAAAACATGGAAGCTATAAAAGCAGTTTATCGTTTCTTCTCCACCCATATGTTATTTAATGCAATGCTAGTCATTTTGTCCATTAGACTTTAAAAAAGGACAGAATGGGACTTCCACGGTTTAGACAATTTTCAAAGAACTATATGTATTTTCAAAGTGTATACACACACACACATATTATATATATATATATATATATATATTATATAATATATATATATATACACACATATATATATATATATATATTTGCAAATGAATACCAAATGTTTCATTTTTCTTCCCCAACCGTTCAAGCTAACGTGAAAAGAAGAGGAGCGGGCGAAGAAAAACAAGATGAACATTGTTCCCTGTGATTAAGTAAGAGCTCATTAAAGAGCTGTCAGTACCTCACTTTGAATATGCATGAAGCATATAATCAGATCTCGTAGCGTCACTAGAGGAGAATACGGTAAGTACAAAGGATTGATTT
Source organism: Spea multiplicata (assembly GCA_009364415.1). Taxonomy (NCBI): domain Eukaryota; kingdom Metazoa; phylum Chordata; class Amphibia; order Anura; family Pelobatidae; genus Spea; species Spea multiplicata. Next base: position 84,724 of record VKOC01001174.1, on the reverse strand, counting down.
AATTACTTGGAGTAGGCTGTAGTGGCAAAGCAGTTTTGTTACTGGAAAATAAAAGGGGGTCTGCATCTTAGCTGTTTAGAAGAAAGATTAAAAAAAAATAGCAATTTTCCACAACAACTGAATCCAAAAAAGAATGGATGTTGGGGTTTGGTACAGACTTCTGGAGATGTTTTAAAGATCTAAAAAAATGTCCAATTCTGAAAGCTGCAAACCAAACATTTATGTGTTTAACAAAAAACTACTGCTGTATATTGTGTCATTAAACAAACCTGTCCCTTTATGATGATGATTATAAAAGCCTGCTCTATACGTGGCTCTCACCATATTGTTCCCGAAAAACAGCATATGTTATTTTAACTAAACACTGCTGTCGAGGGGCATAAGAAGAAAATAAGAGATTCTTCTAGAAAGGTTATCTACAAATAAATAGGGTCAAGTGCAGCTAAATATGGGGCTGGTGGACCTGGCCACATTACTTCAAAGCCATGGTTCAGGTTAGAGAAAAGCCACGGGGATCCACGCATGATGTCATAGGTGAGGGGCAAGGAGAAAAAGAACTTTGAAAACAGCGTGGATATATCTCAGACCCGAGTTAAATTATGAATTTGGTGAACGCTTTCAATTAAGGAGGTAAAGAGTGCTCCTTTACTGTATTTAAGATGCACCCATCATTTTAAGGTATACAAGAACAGTACAGAAGCAGCAGCTATTATGTTTTATGTAATTAACTCTAGCGAGGAGATGCAAGCATTGAAACTACATTTAGTTAAGCACTCACTAACACTTACACCAGATAGAAAAAGAAAGCCAGTAGTGGTTGACATTTCCTTGCTTTACAGCGTTTTAAATATTTTTTTCATCTTAAAATCAAACTACATACCCTGGAGAGAAATAGTTAATGAAAGCCGAATGGCTGTTGCAGGTTGGTGACTTCCTGCAGTTCATGGAGTTTGTACATGTTTTGCCAAGGGAGGGACCTCTGAGGTCCTGAAAGCTTCACTTATTTGTCTATGATGGTCCAAAAAATAGGTATTAACTTTAACTATAGCCTTATCTTTAGGCTAATAATTAATAATTGATGTCCCCTTATTGACGCAACATTATGAATGTCCGACCCAGCTGAGGGGCTGAGTTGGTTCTTCTTTATAATGCAAAAAAGTAAAGTGGATGGTACAATGCACTGTACTGAGAATGAGCACCGTGGACACAGAAAAAGAATGGAGGAGAGTTAGAAAAAACACGCATTGAAAGTCAACAGCATTTTACATCAGAGACATACAACATAGACAAATACGGACTCGATTCTGAGAATTAGTAACTAAATCTCAAAGAACTGACGGGCACTTTGTAGCTCTGTGCTGTAGGTGTCGCATCAAAAATTAGCAGCCATGGACAAAACGTAATTGCCATGCAATGTCAAAACGGTTTTACTTGATTTACCAATTTAACAAAATGATATATTTTATTGATCTATAAAATTGGATATATAAGATTTGTGATAGTTCACCTTTAAAAAGCACCACGTCAAGAATCTCAAATCATAGAAGCTGCCTTTGTCCAATCCTCAGATGCTATGAGTAACTCGACAGTCATGATATTTGCAGTCGGTAATTAAAGCTACAAATTGCAAAGTGTTAGGTGGTATTTAAATGGCATATCATATTGTGTCTCTACCCGGCGCCGTCAGGCAGACTGCATGTTGAAAGCTTTCTGCTTCATATAATTTCCAAAAACTATAAAACAAGATCTATGGCTTCTAATGAAACTGGGAAAACCATATACACTATATGGACAAAAGTATTCGGACACACCTCTTAATTATTCAATTCAGGTGTTTCAATGGGACCCATGGCCACAGGTGTATAAAAGCACTTGTGGAAAAAATAGGTCATTCTGAAGATATCAGTGACTTCAAGCGTGGTACTTTGATAGGATGCTACCTTTGCAATAAGTCAGTTTGTGAAATTTCATCCCTGCTAGATATTCCTCGGTGAACTGTAAGTGGTATTATTGGAAAGTGGAAGCGTTTAGGAACAGCAGCAACTAGAATGGGAAGACCACAAAGTTATAGAGCGAGGTCACCGAGTGCTGAGGCCAGATAGCCTACGCTGCTTAGAATGCAAAGGGGTGCCACCTTTAAGGACTCAATGCATACTTTCCAACATCTGAAATGGTGCAAAAGGGACAATGGTTGTATGAAAAAGCTTTACCAAGACTTTGTAGTAACCTCCACAACCTACTCAAAGTTCTTCAAGGGTTTAGGTATTATATCTGAATAAACTAACTTTAAGCATCTTTCCAGTAGCTTGTACACCCATTATTGGGAAGCTTGTTATACAAACCAAACATTCTGCACTCCTAGAACAGAATACCAGAATACCTGGAATACCAGGGGGAGAGATTCAGAAGGTTTTGGTGACCAATGCAGAAACGTCACTCCAAAAAAGGGACATTCAAAAGGTATGTCAATGGAGGTGATGATCAGACTGGGAACTTGACTGCGTGAAGTGGTGATATCTCAAAACCACATTTTTTCTATATCTAAACGTTCTGTCCCAATTCCTCTGAACTCTGGTCCTCCACATACCGCCTAGAACACCAAAAGGAAAGATGGCTGCAAAGACTACTAAGTTTAAGTTCACATATTTTTTTATTTACACAGTGTTCTTTTCGATCATTATGGCTTAAGAAGATTATACGTATACACAGCAAGCTACATCAACTTCACTCCTTCTCCAAACCAGACTGTTCGTAGGTATATATCTTTACCATATGCTACTTGAATCTGAATGTATACTAAAATAATGAAGTAGCCAAGCATTGTTGGATTTCAAGTGACTAATATAAAAGAGAAGGAACTACAAGAGGCCAGTAATAAAATCACCTGCTAACAACACAGACCAGTTTACAATGAGAAGACTTCACGTTGTCCAGTAGACAGTAACCAGAAATCTCTACTTTAACACTTGTACTCAACAGGCACTCCAACCTATGAAATGATGAAAACAGAATCTCATCCTTTCTAATAATCTGTCGACAAAAGCTAAAAAAAGACATCATCCCATTAACTAGTGATCTCAACTGCTAATGCAGAGTACTTCCTGGTGCCTTTTATGTTGAATACGGCTATTTTTTTTTTTTTTTTAAAAGAGCCCACTAAACACTCACTGTGACTAACACAGATTCATTCATCTTTTATCTGGCTCTTGTTAAGAGAAGCATGAGTGAGGCTGAAGGTGTCATTGATATGATGAAGTGGAAATTAATCAGAAATTCTCTCATATTTCGCTCATCACACTAATTTACTTTTGTAGAAAAATGTTCCTCTTGTGTTGTGTTCGTACCCAGTCCCCCCCCCGTTGTATTCTTTTTTAAAAAACAAAAAAAAACAACAAAAAAACCCCTAGAAGAATTGCCAACGAGTGCGTTGGATGAAAAGCACCAAAGCTGGACACAAAAAGCATTCGAAATTCTCATTTAGTTGTCTTTATTTTGCTAGCTCCATGTGGTCCTTGAAGATGTAGAAAACACGGGAAGCTGAGTAAAGATCAGAGCAGGCTCATTAGCATTTGGACCAAATTGGAGTGGCGGAGCTGTATAGTTTAACTAGTTTTGTCGTTTTGAAAGCTGCCGGTGGTAAGCTTTCTGTTTCATTGTGCCTTTGTCTTTTAGGGAGTTTTTTAACGCAGCAGGGTGTCTGCCTGCTCCTGGACTGCACAATGCATTGTGGGAACCTCTCCTCAATGGTCAGTCTATAGTATCACTATAATCTAAGTCACAAAGTTTTTTTTCTCTTCATTTAGAAGACAGAATTTACACCAATTTAGTCCATTCACCTTATGCTGTCATCTGTGACCTTCCCTAACACCTGAATTAAAAAGTCGAGAATAAATCCGCCAGTGAGCTGAATTGATATTGAGAAGGAGAAAAAAAAATAAAATAAAATAAAGAATCACTGTAGAGTGCCATTTTGCTTCAAACACGATGTGATAAAGAATTTAATTGAAATTCGATTATTTACAAAGAGCAGGGATGAATCGGAGAAAGATAAAGTTGAATTCAAAAAACATATCTTTAAACAAATAAATCTCTGTTCTGCAGAGGTCTGTAAAAGGAGGGTGTTGAGAAGATTGGTTTATGATCCAGAATTATGTAAATAAAGAATTACCTCTTAGAAGACCCAAGCAAGTTATTATCCTGGGCATTTGATTTTTATTAAACCTACGGCTAGCTTTGATGGTCTATAAAGACTACATTAATGCCGCTATCCTACACGCGTGTCTCCAAGTTTCAGCGAAATGGATAAAAGTCTTTTTTTTTGGATGAATTTATCTGCTAAATCCTTGCCGCTGCCCCCTATCTGCGATGATGACCCAAAAGAATGTCAACAGCTCATTTGCCAGGAGGCTGCGAAGAGCCACGATGCAAGCCATAATCTTCCCGCTCTCAAAGAAAGCATTTCAAACATCACATTTCACAAGCTGTTAAAATGGAAAAAGAATTCACTCTCATCTCCTGACCATCCTGATAAAAATATTTCACATATGTGCATCCAGAATAAATTTTACAGCACCAACGACACAAGATTCATGCTTATGGAACTCACTCGAATACGAAAAGGAACACCCCATTCCAAACCAAAGAATGATAGCACATCCTATTTAAGGACAGAATAAATAGGTAAATAAAATGCATTTGTAGAGTCCCTGTTCTGGGATTGTTAACGCAAAGGCTGGTCTGTACGTATCGTTAAAGGAAGCTGAAGGCCTAAAAAAAAAACAACCTATGGAGTATGAATCATTTTGAGGGACAGCAGACACTAAACCAACAAGAAACACATGGACAATTTAAACAGTGCGGTCCACTGTTACAACACTAACACTCAGTAAAAACATGGTACAATAATATTAAAGGGGAACTACCACCATACTATCATATTTTCCTATGGCCCATGATCCGCTGCTAGTTAAGAAGCTATTTATCATGACCTGGAAGCCTCTTGAAGAGAACACTGCAGCAATTATACCAAATAAGCGACAGCGCGCAATGTAATCATGTAAATATTTATGCCACAAATGGCATCAAACCTCCTAGCATATTATTACAAAAATAGCAAAGTCGTCTGTATTTCCAATACTCATATCAGCTCAATTTATCACCATCCCTTAATAGCAGCTAGAAAGGTGACACACAACTGTAAGAATACTGTACCCAACATTCAAAACACCGAGTATCCTACCGATTCTATAAATGTATCACTTGGGGGAAAATGATGGGTCCCCTTTAAGCTCTGTATACTGAAAATATGATATAATCCAGCATGCAGGACAATAAACCATGTGGCGAGCCATTCACCTTCACTCAAACCAAAGCACAGAATATTGTACTTGTCAATCTTCTGTAGATATGCAGATTCCAACTGGGTGATGATACACTGTTTATCCAACAGGAAGCCTATGATTAAACAGCTACAATTAAATCCGATTGTATCCCTGATGGTTGAAGAGCTCGCATTTTTCTGAGAATTAGTAACTAAATCTATTCCTGAGCTTGGAGGATTCAACAATATAAATTTTTGTTGTGTTTGGATGTTTCTATTCAGCATTCCATTTTTAGATCTCACCTTGTTTTTATTTTAGATAATACCATTTTAAATATCACAGAAAAGTGCTTTTTATTCCAATGTACATATCAGTGTTACTTATATATGGATCAGCTGGACCCATCATGTAAAATTAGAAATCTAGCATTAAAAATATTATCCGCTCCCCATTAAATATTTCAAAGGCTCTCCAGTAAAAATCAAGTTCGATTTTGTGTTGAAATTAGCAGATAGATGTTCTTTAAAGTCAGACAGTGATAGCCTGTATTGAAAGATGTTGTGTTATCGAGGTATATGTTAAAAATGTTATATTATTCATGCTGAGTGCACTGAAGTTAACCACACAGTGTGTACCACAAAGAATATTGTAACGGTATATTATATATGTATAAAAAAAAGGATTGTGAACTCTTTTGGATATATATTATTTTTTGGGGGAATAAACCAGAAAACAAAGATAAAGCTATGAATAAATAAGTTGCTCCATAATTCTATCAAGTTTCCACCAAATGGAAAGAAAATAATGGAAATTTTAGTCCAAAGCACAGTGTGGCACCTCCCCCTCGGTTTGCTTTGGGTTCTAAGTCTTAAAGGCCAGATGTTTCACAAATGACCAACAATTGGAGGTTAGAATAAATTAATGAGTGATTTCTGAGCTTTGATGGAATTAACCATACTTCTTTTCTCAATGTGCCATGTGAATGTTCTCCCGTTAGAACAGTATTCTCTCGCTCTCTCCTTTTTGACAAGTCAGGCCACCCGGCAGAAAACAAGTGAAGCAAAACCCAGGAGTAATCCTTCTGTTTAGCTCAAACACTGTGGTTAGCCTTAACACTGCCTCTATTATCCAATGGATTTAGAGAAACTTTCATTTATCTTATGGATCCAAGTATCTGGCTTCTTTATACACAAAAAAGAGCTATTTCGATGTAAATAGATTTGCATACAAGGACAAAGAAGTCACGTGGCCGCCGATTCCATGAATATACTGTAATGATGTTGTATTTGTGATTTGTATATAAGTATATATTACGTGTTCCGGGTAACTATACAATCGCTATAAAACTACTAAAGCAATCTGCTAAACTGTGGGAAATGACGGTGTTCAGTAAAGCATAGAGGATAACATTGCGTGATCACCAAATTGTAGCAAGAAATAAGAAAAAAAAAAGGCTTTCCTGAAAAAATGGTTTAAAATGTTAACTTCGAAAGACCAAGTAACATATATATACTGCATACATGCCACATATACCATATAGAGTTTTTAAGTGGACATCTTCCTTTGCAGGATCCATGTGTGTTTACAGTGAGACTAATCAGCCCGTGGTCAGCTTTGGCAATTATAAAGAAAGCTAAATTGCTCTGGCTCAATTAAGATAACAAACAGTGATGGCTCATACAGATAGCGGCTGCTTTGTCAATGAGCTGTCAATGCAAATTCAAACTGTTTATTTAAAGAGAGCTTTCCCTTTGCACCTGATAACCGCAGGATACAGTCAATTTAAAACTGAACTTGGTATTACGGTATTAAATAATTGGTATACATTTTGAGGACGTTTCTCTATTACTACCTGGCTCTGGGGGAATTTTTTTTAAAAATTGATTCATTCATCACATAATGATGGCGATGAATGAAAAGTTACTGCTACTTGCTTATCACTTTGTTCTGTGATAACTATGGCTCTCGAGACTAAATTTCCAATATGAACAATAAAATTTATACTTTCACGCTCACTGACAGAGTGGAGGAAGTATAACAATATGTTTCATCTGACTAATGGATTTAGCCATAAGCCATAAGAAAGATGGAGACTTAAGTCATAGGGCCAAAACAGAAGATTTAGACACACATACAATTTCAAGACCTTGGAGCTCATCCTCAGATGGAATGTTACCAGATCATTCCATTTTAAGAAAATACCTCCGAGGTTCCAAAAACTTAGGTTATTCTACATCTTTTGTTTCTTGGTTCAATAAAATGCATGCATAGCATGTATTAGTCTAGTTGGTTGAAACATAATTTAACAAAACCTATACTGAATATAAAAGCTAATCCTACACTTGATTTCACAGGGAAAAGAAGTTTTCTGTGAAAAAGACGAAGAAAAGGTATCCCACGACTGTCAGCCACAGGATTATGGGAACTGCAGTCCAGACAAGCTGTATGACCAAACCTGAACAAGCATGGTCTCATTACACACACATACACACACACATATATACACACACACACACACACACAGCAACACAAAGGAATAAATGTTCATATGCAGAAAAGTGAGAGTGATGCTTGATGATTGTCCCAGAAGATGGCTAAGAATGCCACGGTATAAAACATGGTCAGATGATTGTGCTAAATGTATAAAACGTATAAAATCGTGTCTTCGTGTAAGTATCCACATGCAGAAAACCAAATTATCCCGTTTGACTAAGTACATCAATACAAAAGCAAATGAACTACCAAAGTGGCCTAATTAACTATTTTGCAAGTGAATGCAGACATTAGTGTGACACTGCACCCATTACAGTCTACTGCGTGCAAGGTTTGTTTCAGTTAACATTTCAATGAACTAATTAAATAATCATTTTCACTGCAAGCACAATCAGTCCGTGTGAACATCACCCGCTAAATAACTATGTATTTAAAGGGAATTTAACAGTGAGGGATGCTGTCAAGGGTGGGTTCATGCACATCAATTATAACGGACACAAAAAGCAACCTTTACGTAAAGTGTGTATTAATACAACGTGACAGAATTCAGAAGCAGCTGGGTCTACAATTAAGAAAAAATATTAAAATACTGAATTACACAAACTGACTAAATCCAAATAAGAGGGAAAAGTGAATTTTTAAAAGCTGGGTTTAGCAATGAACCCTATAGCACCCCGTCCAGGCCTTTGGGAGGCTACAGGCGTAAGCCCAAAGTATACTGACACTCACATAAACACTCACACACACATACTATCACTCACATAAAGATTGCTATAGGAAAGGGTGGCAGGTTTTTTTTTTTTTTTTTAAAAATGACTGCTCTTTTTTTTACAATATTTCTCTTACATAGATGGCTGCAGAAGCGAGTTACAGTCTACCCTAAACACCTCAGCAGTCAAATACAAAAAAATGAGTTGGACTGAGGCTTGGAAACATAGACAGGCTTTCAGCTATTATTAAAAGTGTGGGGGTCACATGACTATGGGGCATATACAGCAAAGTATCTAACCGTCCAGCAGTAGAAGAGTTAAAGTATTTGAATCGGCCTCCTAAAATCTTGTAGCACCCTGGGATTGCCCAACAAAAGACTTGATGCCTGGGAAAAAAAAACATTGTCCTTCTCAGAATGTTAATCTGGTATATCACTTGCCGGTGTATATCCAAGCATGTGCTTCTGCCTGTTCAGACAATTAAAGGAATACATTTTTTTTTAAAGCCCATTATCATTAGACATTAGCGCTTGTAATTCACGCTAACCAGATAATCAAAATTATTTCTCCCCACCTTCTTCACTTTGATTTTATTCTCTCATTTCTTTATGAAAACTTAGTAGATGCTGCATATCTCATGATTAGCGGACAATGTCTAAAACATCCCCGCGCACTAATCTTCCTAAAATCCCTTTTCATCCGATTGTTTAAGAATGCTTGAAAGGCTAACACCAAGTCTGAGAGTCTAAGGCTACTGCGCATTTGGGGGAAGGGAAGGGGGCACTGTAGGTTAGCTAATTAAACTGTTTGTCTTCTGAAACATTTAACTGGCTTTAGAGATTATTCTAATTAAGAATGATGTTAGATGTATTTTTTAATGTAGCTATTAAAATTAGTCATAATCCGTCAATCTCATGCACTGAACTATGTAAATAGAAAAGGCGTGCAGATTTTTTTTGAAGAACCATTCGCTGCTATAGAGGCCCAAATCCGAAATTTATATGAATTCAGGTTTTTAAGGGCTAGTCTTAATAGGTTTCCTTTCCTAATAGTAATGAAGAGATAAATTAAGTTAAAATCTGTTAAGTTTTAAGGTCTTCCACCATTCTTGTGTTTGAAGCTCTTTGGGCTGGCCATTGATCATACATAAAGAGTAGAGATCTTCAGCTCTGCTGTAAACTCATCTTTTAGTGGATGGGCCTCAAAGTTTTGACTCCTTACCATATTTAAAAGGTATTTCTGCGATCATATTTCTAATTAGTATCATGCTTGATATTTTGTATCAACTATATTGCAAAATACCTAAGAACTAAGTTTAAAGAGGCATATCCAGTTTGGCAAATCTTAGTTCACAGGTAATTGTTCTACAGCGGAGGGCCGTTTTCCAACAGTCAATCATCCAAAGTGAATATTACCGCACTAAAATGTTTAACAAATGACTCATTACACAAAACCCAACTGATGATGGACTGCTCACATTAGCCAGACCATTGCTTTAGAAAAGGTGTTGGAACTCAACGATGAACATATGACTGTCTCATCTATAACAGCAATGATCGATGACCTGAGTCTTTGTGTTCCACTACTGCGTTGCTCTCATTTTCCTTCTTGGGCTCATACTTTGCACATTGGGGGCCACTGGAAAACCCCTGCCAGGCCAAAAATATCATGTTAAGCCTTTTGGAGGAAAAACTGTGGCCCTTAAAGCATTGAACGTATAGCTTTACAAGTACCTGTTAAACATAGGTTATGTTGAAATGGTGGTCCGTACCCTGCTTTCTAATGGGCCACGTGGAGTTTCATGTGTGGCCGAGGAGAAGCAACTTCAGATGCCGGTGACTTTCTTTAACCCCTTAAGCACCTTGGGGGGTATGAAATGCCCCTCCCCAGACACACATCTCTAACACTCATATACACAATGATGATGGTGGTGGAAATTCCTTAAAGTTTACATAGGAGGCTGGCATAAAACCAAAAGAAAAGATGATTGTGGATTTGAGCCAATATGTTAATTAGGAGGTTGCTTAACTATAATCTTGTGTGATTCGGTTCAAGTATTAAAAGAAAGTAAAAGCAACATACACACCAGCATTATGATCGCAGCACACACAGCAGGCTGTCTCTACCACAACTCAGAAGGGTATTATAAGCTAAACACTTTTTTCCCCCCTTACTGCTGAAAGATTATACTGGTTATCCCATTAAAGTTGGTAAAATGCCATTCTTGTGTCTTAAAGCTCAAGCAATGGAGGTCAAGAAGTGTGTGCTGCTTCTTACAAGGCTAGTGTGGATGTAATCTTCCCAAAGTTACAATAATTAATGTTAAGCTTCTTTAGCAATACGTTTCTGAAAGAAGTTGCTTGATAATATACTTAGAGGCTGGCTAGCTGTTTGTGTTTCTGAACGGGATATGCGTTCCATGCAGCTCACGTACGTCAGCTTAAATCTTTAGTAAAACGAGGGCTATGATGAGCAGACTAAACACAAATAATACTTAAACACACATAGGTGAAGAAGAGAGACAGGTAGTGATAGACAGAGGTGTCATGTATTTCCTGAGTAAAGGCTAAGCTCTTCTCTCTGGTGCGAAGTTCAAAACATGAATCTCGACAAGTCACAAAAACACCACCAGATGATGTTGTAGGTAATTCAGTAAGATTACAACACAACTTTTATTCCGCTCTCTCCTTTGCAGCTGACAGCAGATTTTTTTTTTTCTTTTAATTCAAGAAATGTCCATCCCCGCACTGTTAGGTTTGACATCCCTATGTTTTTTTGTGAATGTATAAGGAGCTGTACAGATGACTTAAGGGGCCAAATTACATTACTATCATAAAAAAGTCTCGGAAAAATCTATGGGACAGTCCTAATGTCCAAACAACCATTTTTTTTTCTTTGTCCTCATTTCCCAGATTACTGCCCCATCCAGCTGCGTATTTGAGGAGACATGAGCCTCATGCTCCGTATAGTCTTTCCTGTCGTGACTTTAAAGGGACGTAAGCCTTGGGAACGTTTTTATGGCTTAGGGCCCTCTGTATCATTTTTATTTTGCTTCTGATTTGCGGTCTAATTTCCCCTAATACAAAGGACTAGACCTAAGCATTCTTTAAGAACGGTTAAGAATATTACTTAGCTACATATTTCCCAAACAGTCCGTCTTAAGTGTTAGGTGAGCTCCATAAGGGGCATAAACACAAGCATAGAATTTTAAACAAAGAATTCTCCTCCACATAGTCCAAACATATTAGTGCTGGCCAAAAAAACCCCACCAGAAAGTATCCGTCTCCATGATGCATTAGGTACACAATGTGAAAAGAAAATATTTTTTATATATTTTTATACATTCTATGAGTATGCAATATATTATGATGCAAAGACCTATGTATTTATAATGCTAATTTCATATGAAGATTATAATGCTAATTTCATCGACCTACAGTTCAACAATAGTACCATGAAATCTAAAACTAAATGCTAAGTATAGATTTCATCTACTTTTGTAAAAATGATGTTACAAAATTGACATAATATAACACAAAGTAATATTAACAAAATAAAGTCATCTATGCAGGTTGCATTGTTGTATATTTCTTTTTTTTGGACAGTAAAAAAAATCTTGGATACTCAGATACAGCCCGTAGCCTTTTTTTCTTATAATTTAAAACCACATCATGGCATTTTCCCCCGGTGTTTCTTATGCTGAAGATCCATATAGAAGTCGCTGCCTCTGAAGGACACCTGGTTCCCTTTGGTTAAGGGATAACAAGTTTATTAAGTAAGCGCCACCTCTGCAATTATAATCCCCTCTGGCTCCTTCCACAGAGTTTATTGGTTCGATTTTCGTAACCATGAGCATCATTAGGGCAATGTGATAATTAAGAGTTGTTAGAAAGTGAATTCTCCAACTGCAGATTAGAAAATTAAACTATTTCCTGATTACATATTAATGGAGCACAACAATAGCAGTTGCCATAAGCTTGGAAGGCAACCAAGGGATAAATCTGTGTACTTAATTACCATAAACAATGGCTGCATAGAAATGAAGTTTTATGCACATTTCCTTCTGTAATATGTCTGATATCAGTACACACTTGACAATTCTTGTTCAATTATCTCTATTATTTAATGCGCTGTGAACAGCTCTGTGTAAATAAAATTAACCACCCCAATTACTTTCAATTCATCTAGGGAGAACGTAGTAATAATAATAATAAAAAGTGAAGAATTTGAAGCAATGACTAATCTAAAACATTACAGAAGCTTCATTCTGCCTATATTTGTCGGCACTTATTTAAATCTGCTGCTAATTTAATTACATTTGCTACCAGTGGTCAATCAAAGCAACAGAGCTACTATGATTTAATTAACGCATATTCACTGTAAACATGATCACCGAGAAATCAGTTGCCTGGGAGTGATGGAAATTATCAATCCCTTAAAGGGATGTATGCTTAAAAAAAAATAATATGTTTTTAGAATAGTTTTAAGTAAGCAATCACCACCCCACCCCACTGATTTGTATGAAGGAAATATTTGCATATATCTTATTTGTTCTTTCAATTTTCTATAAAAAAAAAAATATAAAAAATTAAAAGTGAAACAAAAGAGGCAATTACCCCACATCTATATCTTATGAAAGGAATTTGTCTATTGTTATCTGGATAGTTTTAATGCGGTTGCTATTTGCAGCAGTCACCAAGCGCGCTACTTAAATTCCTTTAGTCACAGATCTCATTGTATCCTAACAGCAAATCCAAATTTTGTTAATCACTTACATTTTGATTCAAATGCAAAGAAAGAATCCAATAAGGCCATCACAAGGGTTAAACATATATTAGATGGAAACAGGATTTTTTGGGCAACTTATTTGTGTTTCATACCGGAGAAGCAATATAAAATAAGCACTAATTTATAACTAAGATCAGTGATCCACTTTGCAGTAATTCTATTTTTATTCATTACATTTTCCTTAATCATCTGTCCCAACCTTCACGTGTACCACTGGTGACATTACAAGTGATCACGCTACACAATAATAAAAAACACACTTCTTGAAATTAAGTGGGACTCCACATATTGAGCAGTAAAACTATTTAACTCTTCAGCATGTTTTTACCAAGCCACATCGCTGAATAAGGGGAAAACTGTACTGGATTAAAGAAGATTTTCAAAATTAGGCACGGTACTTTGTATTTAATCCTTATATTTGCAGAAAGATTTCCAAAAAGAAATCAAAAAACAAAACCAAAACAAACACCCAGACATTTAAAACGTGGTCCCCTAAATGTACTCGATCCATATCTATGGATGTATGCAGGCAGTTTGACCAATGAACCTGCAGCTCATGTATGTTATCCTTATTATTATTGCGCATATGGATAAAACATGGAACTTGTACATGGTACAGGAGGCATTAAAAGATTTACTACACTGACCTCGGGTATTACCCTCCTTGAAATATTTTTTTTGTCCGTGAGCTATGAGATAGAGTGCAAGACTTTGAACCTTTGTGCATCTTTGTGGCTGGTTTCGTAGCCGTGTACATGTGCATATGAGTTATCTTATTTGGAGATTTGAGTGGGTATGTGTTTCTGTTCGTTGGGTAGACTAGATGGGCCGAATGGTTCTTATCTACCATCACTTTCTACGTTTCTATATTGCTATTATAGTTACAATACCTACACCTACCTGCATAATTACAAGTAGATTCATGTAAGTGATTTGGGTCACATGGTTACATTTATGCCTTCAAACATTTTGGACATGGTACACACTATACTTAGAATTTACATTAACATATATAGAGTAACGTATAAAGAACATGAGCGCACACACACACACACACACACATACTGGCACATTCCCACACAGAACATTTGCATGTCAGCCTACAGAAATATCAGTCTATAATTGTTATTCACGATTCCCAGTTTTTCAAAATAAGGAATAATCTCGCTTTTTGGAAGGAAAGCGTACACGCGTATATATTTCTGTGCCTCATCAAGCAAATAATATTCTCGGTTTTCAGTTACGCCGCCAATGGAGCCGACTCCCCGTACACCCTGCTTCACGAGGTATACAGCTGGCCGAGCTCCCCGTCCTCACACGCTCCCCACTGAATCGCTAGAACAGTGAAGATCTTAGTTTTTTAAGCAGTGGCATATCAATGAGGCACAGATATGTATTCAAGCTCTGCATGGCTGAGCACAGTGTTCTGTAGTGCTGGCTCACACGCTATCGGGGTGAGTTATCACTTCCCATGAAGGCACTCTTATCACCAGGGCCCAGAGAGGTGGCAGCAAATCGCAGCCTTTTCATTTTCAAGGCAGTTCTGCTGAACATTCAGGCTTCAAAGATTCACACTTCCAAAACTCTATAAGAGTTTGTGAACGCTCAATTTGCCAAAACTGTTTACAGTGTAATTGGGCACCGTACCTGTGTCCATGAGATAGCGGAGGCGCTTCTCCACCAGCGCGGCACGGGTGTCAATTTGATTCTGCTCGTTCTCTAGTGCTGCCAATTCTCCAACTACGTACTGACTGGTGTCTTTGAAACCTTTCTGTTATAAAAAAAATAAATAAAAAAGAACAAATAAAGGAGGGGACAAACATCTCTTGTATGTTGACTTTTTCTTTCCCGAGATCATTTAGCAAAGCACTTGTCCAGGCCATCAAAGATCTCGCATGACATGTGTCCACCTGCCAAACCGGAACACACACACGTATGTGCACATACATATATACAAGCTGGTAAAAGGAATGTGTGCCAACACTTGTATCTCCTTAAACCTCTCCTCGTATTGGCTGATTTTATCCAAAGACTGGGGTTAAATACATGAAATTAATTGTGTAGGTGATTATATATATATAAACATAAACATATATATATATATATATATATATATATATATATATATATGTTAGTCCATGTGGACATTGGAGTAAGTCTTGCAAATAAAAGCCCTATGATCAAGGGCTAAAAGGATCACAAAGGGGTTTCATTATTAAATTTGCAAATGAGACAAAACATCCTGGGCAGATTTCTCCCACCAGAATGGCCAGTTAACGAGTAAAGATTTCCCACCTGAACATTAACGTATGCATTACGCAGGGCCAACTCAGATCTTCTCACAAACTCTGGGGTTGGCTCTTTGTAACGTGTAGTTTAGTGAAATGTTCTCAGTAGTGACGTAAATCGAGACATTGTCTTTATCTATAAATGAGATATAGTTAATTGGCAGCAGCAGGGTATAGTATGGACTATACTAACCACCTCAATGCTCTTTACAGGAACCTGACAGTTAAAGAATAATATAAAGGGTAACGTGGACTTGAATATTTCCTTCAGACTTTAAACCCATTTCTCCTGTTAATGTATAGGCGGCATTGTTTTGTCACAATGTAATTAGTCTTACAATAATGAGCGTAATGCATGAGGTAATTGGGATAAACTGGCAAAAAGGAGATAAGAGTTTCGATGAAAAGAGAAAAGAATGATTTTAATTACTCGCTTCTGTTTTTAGGTTATTCGCTGGTAATTTTAAGCTTGCATAAGTATACATGGGACCTGGAGACCTGCATGGATGACTAGACATCCGCTCGAAAATGATAACTGCATGTTAACTGCAGGTACGTGGCTTCTCATCATAGAAGGAATAACTGCGCTATATCCTTAGATGGTCCCTTCAAGAGTTAAGAAGATATGAAATATTTTCCATATCTAACAAAGATTGTAAATTCCGCGGCTGCCTAAAAGGATCGCATAAACCACCACGGCTGCCTATGGGAAGCTGAGAGCTGGAATATAAAATCCTCCAATGCTCCGGCACGTTAAAGTGGTGGGATACATATGTAGGCTTGTAGGATAATCTTGTTTACACTCACAGCTGGCTAGGAGAGAACTATTAAAGGCAGCAAGTTGCCAGCGACAAAAGAGTTGGCTGCAGAAAGCAGACGGATTGGTGCTGTTAAACAAGACTGATGGGACAGGCCTATAAAGAGATCGGATCTACAAGGGACAGATTATTACTCTGGATTTATAGCTTTATAAGGACTAACAGGAGCAAGCGCTATCAGACATACCTCGCCAACCTTCCTATTCGCTTAGCAGCGTATGATGATAGATATCAGCGTTTTAAACATTACAATAAATCCACTTGCTTTGGTTGCAAATAGACTGCAGCAAATACAGAGCTCAAAAGGTTTTGTTTTATTGGTGTTACCCCTTTGAGGCAAGAGTATCTACCCCCATATACTAGTTAATACAATGTAATATTTTCTTATGATGATGGCACATGGGTGTGAAAATCCATTTATAAAATACTCTATTTCCCACTGTAAACACTATTTAGGTGATATGAGCTTTTATTGGTTTGTTTTTTTTTGATGGAGGGGGGAAAAGTTCCTTTTTTTTAAAAATAAAATATCATTCTATGTGACAGTTGGACACCATGTTGGGCTTTTGGACAATATCGACAGATGGAAGACATATCCAGTTTAATAGAATGGGAGAGTTTGACACTATGGTACATTTTTTTGAAGCCCATGAAAAATTATAGGTTAATCGTTCATCTACAGTTTTATACTATTTTAGCTTTTTTTTTTATTTGCTCCCAACACTTAGGTGCCCCCTAGGCAAATGCTTTCATGGCCTACTTGAGATTGTAGTCCTGCTGGTAAGGAATGTCATATTCATGATACAATCTAAAACAGATAATTGCCCAAAGATTAGAACGCACCCATTTTTTCTTTTCAGTGTTCTCCGATTTGCCAGCGTCCTCCATTTAAAGCTTTAATTATACTTTTCACCTGTATTCGCAGACGCTGTGTAGACATTATATTCTTGGGCATCTTTTTTTAGCTTGATCAGCACATAAAATATGCTTTTGGCATAGAAGTCATGGTTTTAATATGTATTTATACACACACAGTAGATAAGCATAACTAGGGTCTAATCAAGGTTCTAATCTTTTGGTATTTGTAGCAAACACCATGAAGAGGGGTAAATACAAATATAAAATCTGATAAGGGCACAGAAACATTTGGCGTATCATGGCCACCCATTCCCTTTCTTAACCGACTTTAAAATTGTTTACTGTTGCTTGCCCAATAACGTCAGATTACACCCTTTTATTCTACATATATTTTTTCTCGGACTGTCAAACTCTAGCTTTTATTTTAATGCTTCATGGATGAAAATGTACAAACTCTTTCTCTCCTACGCATTTTATACAGTGGTATATTAAACTGTCAATAACGGAATCTCTTGACCCAAACAGCACCAAGGAGGTCAAACAAGTCACTTGTGAGAACATGACGGATGTTTTATGTCAATGGGGTTCTAAAAGGTCTTTGTGAGGGTGCTGTCTGAAACAATTATAACCATTGTTGCCAAAGTAAAGACAAGGAAGTTAATTTGTCAAATTACATGCAGTGAATAGCCACTGTCAAACTGCTTGCTGGGAAATAAACAGGTTATTGCATGTTCTTTCTCCCTCCGTCCCCTTAGCTGTCCATCAAAAGCAGTTTTCTCCCCGCGGTCTATTAAATATTTCCCTCGCAAATCAATTTTACACATGATCAGCCCATACTCCTACTGAGCTGAACCTCCCCGTTAATTAAGTGAAGAAATTACCATATATATTATATTAATGCAAACATCATTCAACTGGTAATTCACGGCTGATCTGGATAATGGAAAGGTTGAACACCCATTAACCCGAGCCAACAAAATGGGTTGGCAGGGAAATTGTAGCAGGTCTCCTGTGACTTGTCCCTCTAACCGCAGCACTGCGGTATCTGCTATTGGAATAATTAAAATCCTCCTGGTAGATCAATACTAGGAATCTCTGTATGGGAAGTGCCCTCAATGGAACCGCCTTCAAGATGATGGGGGCATTGCGAGTAGGAGAAAATGTATTTTTATCTGACAATTATCACCACGCTGCAGACTAATTCAGCTGCTTGCCACTCTTAAAGTGCTTTCAATGCACGGGAGATTGACATCTCCAAAAAAAGAATAAAAAACCCTAACATCTCATTTTTACCAAATAAAGGCCCCGTTCCCATGCATTTGAGAATTATCAGCAATCATAAAATAGAACAGAAAAGGAGAAAAGTAGAATACATTTAGCACTTCATCGTCTGAGGGCTTCCTCTGGGTTTCGGTTATCACTGCTCCTTCGTTCCCTCTTTTTGTGTCCTCTTGCATTGATCTCTGCCTTTTCATCTCTTCAAAATAGAGGGGAGAGAAAGGGAGTTAAATTGTTTAAAAAAAAAAGCACCTACCATCATGAAATGAAATACACAAACTCAGCTTGGCTAGTGGGTGTAAAGAACATATACAGACAGTGATAGCAAAATCACATATACTATCCTATAAGCAGGTTATTTCATTTGCTGAATAAATCTGGATTTGGGTCCACAGCTCAGTTTATCATCATGATTGAATTTATTTTTTATGGAAAACTGTGACATAATTGCAAGTACATGGATGTGTGATCTTCAATGCAATCAAGCCATATTTCTCAACAGGGCAACATAGTATTTAATGTTGAAGAAGAAAAAAAAAAGACTCAAGCCCATCAAATTTAACCTGTTCATCCAGAAGTAGCCAAAAATACACATTGAAGCATTTTCCAATTGTCTCACAAAAAGGGAAAACAAATATTTAATTATATTTAATTTTCACTCATTAAAAATTAAAACAGGTTTCCTAGTATATCAGTGAGCGAGACAAACATTTACGTCCTGATGGGAACGGTTCTGAAAAACCTCTAGATATATTCAGTAAGGTTTCACCTCGGTCCAAGAATGTAACAAAGCAAAATAAAAAAATGATGGTCCCTGTGCTAAACGCCCTTCAGAGCAGATTTTAGCAATGTTCCCAACACTGCATGTTTTCCGTCTCTCTTTGGGTAAATGATCCATGGACGCTAATCAGGGAGCCACTGCAGGGGAGATCCACAAAGCCTGTACTGCTAAGGGATCTACAAAAACACACTTTCAGAAAACCATATTAAAAGTAACTGATAGTGTATGTTCTCCTCCTGCTGAATTAGAGGCTTGGGACTCTGCATTCACTGTATTAGGTACACAGACGACATCTACCAAAAAGATGGAGTCTCTGGATACCAACAGTAATGAGCAGGCCAAGCTCGCATGAGCGGTAACCACCTGGCACTAGTCCGCGCAAGGAAAAGTTCATTCTGGGTATTAGAGTCCTGATGAAAGGTATCAAGGATTATATTGCCTTACTTGACGTTTCAGAGTGGTTTCAGAGTGTGTGAGAATGCAGAGACATACCTGTAGACATGGCAGTTATAAGAGATATGAATGTACATTTAGAAATATCAAGATATAGCAAAAAAACAAAACAAAACCCATGGTAGACCAGGTTGTGCCTGTGTAGGTTAGATGCAATCAAAGGTGCGTTTGTACCTGGTCTGGTCTCCACATACTGACTGAACGACTGAAGCTGTGTTTTTCTGACTGTTGAATCTTTAAAGACCACAGGGTTTTTGAAGCGCTCAGGATGTTTCTGCAGCCTCTCGGAGGGCGCATCCTCCGTACCGTTCTAACAAACAAAACACAAGGCATTATGTATAAGGAGAGGGAAGCAGAACCTTGAAGAACACGGTCAAGGAGAGAGACAGAAAGGCTAGAACAGAAACGTCCCCTTAACCGTAAATATTTGGTATTCTAAACCGGAAAACCACTGGCTTAAAAATATCAAACACGCCACATCGTAATAAACCCTTACAAGTGTATTTGTTATCGCATACGGAGGGGTGTCGAGGGCTGTATATGGCTTCAAATATATTGCTGTGTTATTATTGTTTATTTTAAGCTAAGTGGCCAAATGGGCTACATAACCACTATTCCAGAAGTATGGATTATCCCCGATGTCATCTTTCTTAGTTATCCAACTGGTACTTATGGTCAAATATAATATAAACCTACTCCTGAACGCAAACTTTTTATTACAGTCATACATGGGAACCTGAAAGCTTTGACTTGAAGGAAAGAAATACCTCTCCTGTTTAGAATTAATAATTGTGTCTCAAAAAATGGTGGATTACAATTAAGGTCTATCTGAACTATATATCCCGTTACTAAATCAGAAATATGGAACACGAAACTGACCAAAAAAAATATAAACAGTTTTCAGCAAAAAAGCGTGAAATACCAAAAGCTTCCAGGTTAAAAATAAAAGTGGAGATTCCTCTGACTCGCTAAAAGGGAAGATTACCATGCAGCCGCGTGCTTTTCAAAAGACGATTTGGATCATGTTTAATGCTTGTCTTGGCTAATCTGCTCCCCTTTCCTTGTGACTCTAACAAGAAGGGATTCTATCATGGTTTAGTCCCACAGACTTGTACAACAAGAACTAGTACTTTCTAATGTTCTGCCCATTCAGATAAACTGCTAATACTGTATGAAGTCTAAAAGGCAGGATTAGAATACAACCCCACTGAACGGCATTTCATCAGCTATACCTTTCCAAAGCCAGATTTGTAGGTAAAGCCCTTTATAGCAACAATAGTTTTTTTTTCTTCCCCTAGATCCTCCCGTGTTAATACTAGTAGCAAATTCAAATGGTTCTATCAACATGAAAGATCCCAGAAGGCTAAACCACAGCAGCGTGGAAGCTGCAGATACCGAGGGGCTGTGTACCAAACAAATATTTCATTTTATACCTAATCTTTTATTATTTTTATTAAGTGTTTTGAAAGTAAATAGGGGGAGGCTAAGATGCATGACTAATAACTAAGCCTGCTGAATGCTGAAACTGGTTATCAAAAGCTACCAAGACTTTGCCTTTCCTCTGCATTGAGACAATCAATAATGAGGGACTTCTTGTACCAGCCTATTCGGTAGCCTGGAGGGGGCCAGAACGCTGAATCCTCCAGGGACGGTAACAGTTTATCCTTTTTCCACAAATACAGAGTCATGTTTATCAATGTGTAAACTTTTTGTTAAAAAATAAATAAAAAAAAGCACACACCAGCATGCAAGGTCTTTTCTAAAGAAAAAAAAAACAAAAACACATGCATATCCCTCCAAATAGGAAGCCTTCTGGGTCTAGGACTCCATATTTTCTAGCCTTTAAGCAATCAGATTGGAAAATGTTAGTTTTTTTTTCCGTGAAAATATGAAAATATTCATTAATCCTAGGAGGCATTATAGTGGCAGTAGGGAATTGTTCCTAAGCTGATACCTATCAATTCGCCCAGAAGCAGGTATCAGTCTCAAAGCTTGTCTGCTAAATGTTTGTTAACAATAGAAAATGAAACATTTTGGATTCTATTGTGTGTATGACTAGAACGATAAGGACTAATAAAAATTCATGCACAAATTTATATACAACCTTTCACATACACCCTATCTTCTTAGAATGCGCTCTCAAGACAAGGTGGCGAACTACATTTCATTTCCCGCAATGTGTTTCACAGTATGTTAACACTTTTAAACTGGACAATGGAGGACCTAGGTTCATAAATAAATATTTTGTGCGTGGATGTGGGGACTGCATCTGTCTGGACTGTCAACCATTCCATTCAACATGCTACCTGTTATACTATACAATTTATGTTCCGCAAACAATGTGCTAAATATTACTCTGATTAGCCACTAAATCCCATTTGGAGAATTCTTTTTATGTGCAAGGACTTCTGCCACTTTACAAATGTATTCCGCTAAGCCCACTAATTCAGTTAGCCTTTTCAATTCATTGTATTAATCCCGAGCCTGCTTCGTTTTACATTAAATCTATGGAGAAAGAGGGGAAGCTGCATTGGACACACATATACTCCTTAAGATAAATAAAAAAAATAAAATAGATCAGGGCTGATCCCCGTTCTCCGAAAATCCTCTGGTGCTGCTCCTGCACACTTTCATCACCAATTTATTGGAACCGACAGGGTAAGGCAAGCACTGAAAGTCATTGTTTTGGGACTTCAAAGAGCCTCTGTATCTGGGGGAAGGAAATCCTTTCAGTCAGCAGCGGAGTCTCCTAACAACCCGCAGGTGGGTGAAAAGTTATACACAACTCTGAGTGTCTTAAAGCCATCAAGATATTAGTGACAGGTTTCCCTTTCCCTCATGTCTGAATGCCATGCTAGGGCTCCTCAGAAGAAAGAAGAAAAAAAACAAGAAACAAAAAGGAAATCAGGTCTATATTTTTTATGTTAATATCAGTATATGTTTCACTCATGAGCTTTGATTAAAAATGTCAGATGACGCAGTAAATAGAGCAAAAAGTATGTTTTAAGGCTAAGCCAAAAATTAAAAAGCTACATTGGTCAAATGTTTCCTGCTAAACGGTTCACTGTTGTAAAAAATATAAAAAATATCCATTCTGAATTCTTTTCCACTTTCTTGCACGTATCCAGTTATGTGTTCGAGAGCTTTGGTAAGAAGGTTGATAAACTTGAACATAGTCCAATATAAATCAACACTTTAAATGTAAGCTATCAGATTGATAAATAGAACGTGAATTGGATTCCAAGAACACTAGCTGCTAAAAATGACACATTGTAGCTACTGATTACATCACATAGCGGGATAAACACATCCATTTCCGAAAGGAAATTATAGCTTTTTCATGGCAAAAAAAGCAACTTAAATAATTGCCCTTGATGCCCTCAGTGCACAGGGGAAAGGGTCCCTTTATGTTCAATCTTGCCAGGTATGTACTATCCTTCCTTTATGTCTAACAATGAAGTTACTAGCCATTCATATTTAAGCCTATTAAACATGCTACTTCCATTAGTCCGCTTTGGTCTTAGCAGGGGCTGCCCCTCTAAATGCGCTCCCATGTTAATGCGGTTTGTAAATTTAAATGGTTTTATCAGAATAAAAGATTCCAGATGGCAGATTTGCATAGAGGGGAAAAAAAAGGCTCACAAGGACCGAGCCAACCCATAAGATTAGTACTTTTAGAGAAAAGCGTCATCCGGCATATAAAGCCGTGTGTGGTGGTGGTACGCTAGACAAATCGGTGGTACTTCTAATTTTAATCCTCCATCAACCAGTTAATGAATGAAAAAAGTAACGGATGCTAAGAGGCAGAAATGCAAACAGCTGGATTTATGGGTATATCATGAAGGAGGGCGTAAGATAGGCTTCCATGTTCACAGCCCTTGTATGAACAGGACTTGTGTTTAGTACATTCAAGCAGTAGTAGAGCCAGAGCTATGAGATCAGTCAGTGGTGTAACTCACCTTGAACTCCCTATCGAGGCTTTGAGGGGATGTCCTCTGAGCAGCACTAGACAAGGAGTGTGCCACCTGTGGCTGAGCCTCCAGAAGTCTCTTCAACTTCAGGTCCAAGGAATGGCTGTTCTGTCCAGCTAGGTAGGCAAATTGCAAGAAAGAGAAGTAGACTTGGCGATTACTCAGCAATATGTCAGTTTACAACCTGCTTGCTGTTGTGCTGCTGTGACTCAAAAACACAAGAAAGGTAACACGAGATGCAAAAATTAATTGAGACGTGTATTGAACTAGACATGTGTACAAGCTCACACAGGCTCTTTATGTGTCTTTCACTAAGAGAACCAAGCACATCAGCCTGTTCTTGGCTTTCAGTCAATGGTTCTTTGGAGGTTACACATAAAACAGCAGTGAACTTTTTCACCTATGTGTTAATTAAAACATTGCCTATCAAGTACATACATGAACACTCACATTCCAGTATGTAAGTACTATTTATAGGAATCGGTTTTCTTGAGCAGATAGGAAATGTACAGCACCTACTGAAAATGAAGCAGATTGCACTGAGAAGTCTCTCTCTCAAATGGTTCTGAGGGTCCAATGACAGGAATGGGCATTTAGAGAATATGTGAGGTCTTTCTTCTTTGCTCTGTTGCAGGGGGTATTAGGACACCTGCACCACCTCATCTCATTCCGACTATTCCACAGTAAATAGTCAACAAATGCTTAAAACTTATAAAAAGTCAGGTTCCCCCAGCTTCCGGCCTCAATTTTTAATGAATTTGGGGTTTAACTTGTGCACCTTCCATAGGATGCTGTGGCTACCTTTTTAATGGATGACCATTCATAAACGTAAACGTTCAATATGTTCATGGTCCACGTGGTTACATCTGAGGTACTGAAGGTATCACAGACATCAAACTCTATAAGAATGCTTTTAGACAATAACGTAGACAATACATTACTTGTTCAGAAATTACAGCAAGAACAATATAGCAGTTCTGCCTTGTTTTTCTTTGCTCGGTAGGCTCATTCTTATTTGTGTAATCCCCCCCCCCAAATCCTACATTTAAGAGCTCACAAAATAAATAAATATGGAACAGTGACACACATTACCATTCTAGAATCCAAAAATGTAGTTCTATTTGTAATACACTTTGCAGTGCTTTTTGTTTAGACTCAGTGCATTTTACTACATGCACTGATGCAGAAAGAATAAGTACAATAACTCAATAATGCCTGCACCTATTAGCATGCAGTGAAATGCACTGGAGTCCGTGCAAAATGGACTCCAACACGCATTTAACGTGATAACAAAGGTTTAAAGGTAGAAGAAATTCCAAATGTTTGACCATTCTCCATAGATGCTACAGAGCTGGACTTCATATTACAATTTTACATAAATCCATTATATCAGGGTGGCAGCTAGAATTTTAATAAGATGACCAAAAGCAGGGGATGACTAAACTCAACAACCTCCCCATTAAGAGCTTAATAACATTTTTTAACAGGTGCAACGGAGCAACCCTAAAAAAATTGATGGAGAAGAGGGTTCAAGATGTGACAAGGTCACTAATCCAGTCAAGGATAAATCTCATTGTAAAAAGTTTAACTCTGTTTCCTGGAGAACACTTCAAAAGGCCTGCGTATTTCATCCATCAGCAGAGATCAAATTTTCATAAAAACTACAACAAACTGCTTTCTATTCCTGTCATTAAAGATCACTACAATTATTTCTGTGCTCAAACCTGTCAATCCAAATGACCACCACAGAACCACAAATGGTCCAGCCGTGGGGGGCATTCAGGTAAGGAGGTCATTCCTTTCTTCTAAGCCAGTAATACATAAAATATACTGCTATATCTAGCTTAAACATTTCACAGAGAACACGCTGAATATATAAACACACAGACTTTACCAGATTTAAGTTATTTGTCTTTGCTGAACTATGTTGTAATATACCTGAATGAGAAGTTAAGTAAGTAGATATGAATACAATGTATAGAAAAATAAAAAGGTGACTGCAGGGATTATAGACAACCCACACAGTAGTTGAGGAGGGGTATTTGCCCCTTCTGGAATTCCAGGAACCTTTCCCCTGCCCTGCAATCAACACTCCTATAGCAGTTTGTGACTTGGCTCTTTGTGGCGTGCCTACCATGGAAAGAATTCCTTGGACACCTGTGTTAGGTAATCCAACAAGATGCAATGTTTACTAGTAAAAGTCTGGATAATTTGTAACAAACTGGTTTAATGTTGAGTGTGCTTTCTTATGTACTGGTACAGATAATTCCAGAGCTATATTCCTCCCTTATGCGTGGGTTATACAAGAAATGAAGATATTTGGGAGGTAATTAACTCTTAAAGAGAGACAATTGTTTTAAACTGTTAAGGGCATCAGAAAGTCAGGATTTACACCATGCTGATGTAAAGCATTGTTATGTGTAGGATCATCATCAAGTTCTACATTGTGGAACAGGCAGCCCTCCTGTTTTTCCACCAGCATGCCTTCCACCAGTCTATCAGGACAATTTACGGCACTGTTCCATTGTCCTGAGTAGAGGTTCCACTGTTCTGCTTTGGGCTGTGGCAAGCGTAGTTGGGGAGATCCTCTAATCTTTCCTGACTGGAAAACAAACAGACCTCCACTGTAGGCCCCATAGGGCCACCTCATGACACTGTTTCTGAGCGCTGCAAGGTGGCTCCTTGGATATAGACATCTAAGATGTTGAGGGGATGCACCAGTACTACACCACCGAGGATCATGGGACATGCCGTTTTACAAGAGCCAGACATCTGCCGGTCCCAGTGCCTCAGAGGTTCTCATTTTTTCCAGGTTAACTCACAAACTTCAGTAGTGGAAGTCCATGGATCCTGACTGCAGTGGAAATCTCCAATCTGGCACTGGCGCAGCTGGACCATTTACCGTTTAATGTCCCTGACACTCCCACTACAGAAGAATGCACTTTAATACGCATTCTTGCAAACAAAATAATAATTAACTCATTACTTGACCCAGAAGATGCAGCCCTGCTGCTGTAGCCCTCCTTTCCTGTGTCGGTCTCTTTTTTCTACTGATTGGCTGCTTGAAGCAGTTAATCAGCGGAAGGAAAGTGCACCCATTTAAATCAATTGGAGTGCTTTCCAAACATGTGTACGTGGGTCTGAGCAAGACCCCACCTGCAGCATTCTCACTGCCAGCGTGGAGCTGACTGGAGTGCTGGAGTGTTTCATGGGCATAGATAAGCGTTTGACCGAAAAAAACAATCTTCTGTACCGCATTTACCTGGGGCTGGGGAAAGGGACAACACTATAATCCAAAGGGTCCTCACAGCTATGCATATGATAACCGGAGTGCCCCTTTAACCTAACCAACCAGACGTTTTGCTTATGAATTCTTTTCAAGTAAAATCAGATGCTTGCATGCATCTATTTCAAATGAAGTTAGTGGAAAATATTTCTATGACCAATAAATCATAATTTCTGGTTTCAGGGGCAGACATTAAATCAGACAGAATATACTTTTCTAACTGAAATACCGAAATAATACACGCTCCAGTTTGCACAGAGCAAATTGTATTGGGGTTGTTGCAAAATTACTCTCAATATGCATTTGACATGAAAATAGGGATGCAATGGTCATTTCATTTGATTGTGGGGGAAAGTAGATGGGAAGTCACAGCTCTAGTTGGGAAGTCATAGCTTATGGATCTCCAAGCCACTGAATGGAAACGACAGTCAAGAAGCAGGTCATTAATGAGAAATGGTAAAATCATTCTCCATTAGACATAACTGTGGATCAGATTAAGCAGACGAGGAGGGAAAAGAACATGCCAAAGAAGACCTAGAATACATTGTATTAGACAATACAGCCACAATCTATCATGAAATGTAGTAAACAATTTATAACGGAAGGAAAGGAAACAGAATGCAAGCCATGCAGCAGGAACGCAAAGTTTGATTTACCGGCAAGATCAGTGTCTAGATTAGTGGGTTCAGGGCCACCACACTCGGAGGCGTTATCTGGAACCTCCTCGTTAGTAAGTGCTCTGTTAAAATCATCTTCAGCTGTAGAAATATGCAGTGTAAAAGGTTAGTGCACAGGAAAGCCCCCTCAACCCCCTTTTTTTAACCCACGTGAATCTAAAGAGCTTTTCTAATTGCCACAGGGATGAGAAAACAGCATAGATTAGCAAATCACCCAAAAGTGTACGCAGGTCAGATTTGAAAATTAGGTTAGAGGAAGAATACGCTGTAACAGGATCATGGCGTCTGGAGAGCACCCTACATTTTTAAAAGGAAAACTAGTAGCTGAACCATTCAATGATCCCAATCAAATCAAAATCATTCAGCACTGAACTCGACCATTAGCGACCTTTACACGTAAGTGACAAAACAGAAGGAGAAAAACATTAAAAACCACATTAAAGAATTTACAAAATATTAACACAAAAGATAAATACACGTTTTCTCTGATTATATAAAAAAAAGACATTTAATTTATTTACAGTTAATATACTTTATCTAAAGTGACTGCAGTGAACAAAAAACTATGAAAAGTAGACAGAGGCCAATAATTTAAGATGTTTAAATTCAATCTGAATTAGTTGCAGCTGTTATTAGTTGCAGTTTTGGGATTTTCTGCCCAAAGAGTGCAAGACCCTAATAAAAATTGAATTTGTGATCTGAAATATTCTCATTGTTTAGATATTTTTTTTTAAATAAAATATTAAACAAGGCAGCGAAAGGTTCATGGGACGAGAGATTTTACTGCCCGTGTCACAGGTATTCTGATTCAGTCTGATGTATTTCAGGCCCTATCCTTGATTTAAAAGCATCATTTGGCCAGCTTCTTTTTTGATTGTAAGATCACATAGCATCTTGACAGCACTTATAAAAATATAATGTTGAACTACCGGATGTATTATTAAGGACAGACCCCAACTGAGCTGGGTCTGAGATGGCCATGTATAATGCATAGAAAATGCAGGAGATTCCTAAAAACTTGCCTGGCTGATTTCATTTTGCATTATACAGGGCTAGCTCAGCCCTTCCTGCAGGAGAAGCTCAAAGAGCATTCCCTTCATAAAGCATAGCGATAGCAGGAGGCGCAAACTCCCTATTTAGTGAATATTTAGGGAATTGGCAGGTAGATATCCCCTTGGTCTGGAAGGTCAGAGACTTTTTTTTCTTCTCACCTCTCACCAGGTGCCTAGACGTGGTAGTTCTGCTTCAAAATTCATTTTGGTGATAGTTTACTGAATTTTTCCTAAACCCAATGTATTAACGTGATGATAAAGCTAGCAGCTCAACTATCGTGGTGATGTTTGGGCAGGAGGACTGGTTACACATAGTGCACAGATTAAGTTTATATCTGTCATCTATCTACAATATCTTGTTTTACACAATTGATGTAAAACAGTGCTCTTTTAATCGCCGTATACCATTGACCTCTGGCAACCTTGCACCTCATGGCAAACTACCTTTTCTGAGCTCTAGGTGGACTATCATAAGTGATACGTGTGGGTATAATCCCTGAATCCGACCCAGGGAACACATTTGCACCCAAGTTGATGACAACTTTGCCAAGAATTGAGCCGTTAAATTTAACATACATACTGGCTGGAACAATGTTAATTAGCAGTGTGATAATTGGGCTTTTACCAGATAATTCTCATGTTGGCCCACCCGGCACATCTCCGCAGCATTTTCAGAATTGAGAGACAAAAGATAAGGAA
Source organism: Spea multiplicata (assembly GCA_009364415.1). NCBI lineage: Eukaryota > Metazoa > Chordata > Amphibia > Anura > Pelobatidae > Spea > Spea multiplicata. The sequence continues at coordinate 55,251 of VKOC01001174.1, read as the reverse complement.
ACTTCTGCATTCTTAACAGTAGCTAAATAATTAACTAGCTAAATTAGCTAAATTAAGAGTTAACAGACCTCCAGTTGCAATAAATGTTCTTAGCTGCTCTATGTCTAAAGCACTAAAAGGTCCTCTCACACCGATGTTACGAGCTGCTCTTGAACTGTGAAACAGAGTCCTTTAACTCACCTCCAGATGTCTTTGCCCTTTCTTTCAACTTCTCTACAGACGTCTCGTAGCTGGTAAGTTCTGACATCTTCACTCCGGATCGAGCTTCTGCGATGAGTTGACGTGCTCTCTCTCTCAGCTGCCGGCGTCGCTCTTCATCTTGCTGCTGGGATATATTGAACAGTTTTCGAGCTTAGTAATTGACAGAAATGCAATTTTCCTCCAAAATCTGATGGCTGCGATAGCGAGCGGATTGCGATGTGGTGTGAGACGTGTTAAAACTCAGTGTCAGGTAGGTGTCACATCACAAATCAGACATATCTCAACCCTTCAGCTGCCATGAAGGCCTTCAAAAAAATAAATAAATATATATATATTGGACTCTATCAAAGCAATACATATACTGACTGAGAATGATCATCTAGGGCAGGTAAGGGCGTTGAGTGGTCCCTTATGAATATGCCCTGGATGTATACGGAAACACTCTTTCCATACAGGATTTAGTACAAATACATAATTGGTTTGCCCGTTTCCACAATACGAAACCCACGCTATTGAAAGTGATGCATAAAAGCAGATGTCTCGCATATCTCTCGATCATATAACACTACTAGCACTGTTTTCCCAAAACACAATGTATTTGTAAACTGTGATAAGATAACGGTATCTTCTAGAAAATCTGAGCACAAGATTACCATTTTTAAAATTATTTCCCTATGAAAGGGATGCAAAGACACTAAAGACAGAGTTACTTTTTGTAAAATAAACCGCATCCCAAAAAACATCATGGAATATATAATAAGGAAGCATTTCTAATCTTAATCCAATATTTTTTAAGCAAACGGAAAGCTAAAAAAAAAAAAATACCAAAAGCTTCCGCACGTGTAAATGTCTGCAGTGGGCTGTTAATAGACACGCGCAGGCTGCTAATTAAGTACATTTCTGACATTTCCATGCAAATTGTTTGTTTGTTGCTATTTACTGGCCATTGTTTGCAACACAATAGGAAAAAAATGCAAATGAATGAATCAAAATGCATCCCTAATGGGACTTTCTGTTTATAACCATTAGCCCAGAGGTGCGCTGCAATTCAATCCATGAGCACTAAGATTTAGCCTCATTAACAACCAGCATGGGAAGGTTACAACTTCTAAAACCCTTCAGTAAACAAAGTATATGGACACAGCGCAGTATCTTGAGCCTGATTGACAGGGTTCTGCTTCCCTATCAGATTGCCTTGATTTACTTTTCCAGCTAACCTGCTAACAGCACACATACAATTTTTGCAGAGATCCCTGTGAGCTCTCGCTGCGTTTATTTGCTTTCACACACCTAAAATTCCCTGAAGACATAGAATTAAACAGGAGGGAAAAAAAAAAATATTTGCAGAGAGGACACATTAGGAATAGAAATATAAAGCCTCGCAGTCTGCTTTGAACCCAGATGCGGGAGTTTATTTGTTGTCGCCATTTTCACGAAGGCCGTCGACGTTAACATAGCAAGTGTTATTACAAGAAATCAGAGCGTCTGGGTATCGCGAAGCACTGAAAAGCTAATCAAAAGAACGGAGGTGGCGCTGGGCAGCTGGAACTCGGATTGCTACCCAAGGTCCTTTATGCTCCAGAGAAAAAACATAAGAGAAAACCACTGTATAGATCCTATACCCTTTCCATCACCTGCCACCAGGAACCAAGCGTATACGACCAGACGAGAACGAGTAATTCAAACAGAACCCTCCGACAGAAAGACTCAGTCTTTATTCAGTCTTCCCAATGCTTCTCCGCTAGCCAAGAACCAGCTTCCTTTCTTTTAGATCCGAAATTCTCTAGAAGCAAAATACATTATATCCCCTTACATTGAAACATCCTATATTTTCTCATAAATTATTTGTTATCCAAGAAAAAGTCTAAAAGGTATCCCAGAGTACAAAGATCAGGCCTTAGTTTGGAGCTGTTGGAGAGATTGCGTTGTCCATCATGCCAATATTGGGATTTCTCCAGTATTCTGTCAAACTTCTCAAGGTGTGCAGCAGCACCTCTGGCGTTAAAACGTCCCCAGCACTGAGTGAACGTTTCCTAACACGCGATCATTATACATGCTCACAACCTTATTCTCGATCGCATTACTGATAGACAAATGTCCATTATCCAGAACGTGCGAGAAGCAAAAAGAAACGCGTGTCAGGTGTGTGTTTTGCCGATACAGTAATCGGTGCATCAGGGTCTCGCTCCAGTTTGCTTCTTCCTCCGAAAGTACAACCGTTAGTTGTACACAAAATTCTCAACTTATCAGAAGATCTTAACGTTTTTGGAGAAAGTATTGCACAGCTAATGAATACATTATGATGACGGTGAAGTGAAAAACATTTTGCGGGCGATATTCTTTTATTTATGCCGCAGGTTTCTGGAGTTTTTCTGGAATGTAATCACATCTACTCATCAAGAATAGAATTCTTGTCAGGATCCCACATGGATGCCCAGCAAAATGAAAACTTCACCATTTAAGGACAAACTCTTGAAGAATAAGTAATACTGTTTCCTTGTTTCCACTGGAATGTAATTTTTATATTTCACAGTTCACCGATGGCTCAGTAAGCTTTCTTTCCCCTGCTTCAATGGTGCTCCTTTTAATTTTATCCTCCTTAGCCCTAGTAATTAAAAGTGATCAGCAGTGGCTTCCCAAAGGATTTAACACCCGCCACCCTCCCTGCCACCGTCGGTAGAACTGTGCTTTTCAGGGAAAAAGAAAAAGAGCAGAAAGAGGATTCTAAAAGCAGAAAGAGTTTAATTTCACAGGGACAAGAATATGATGGTTCTCCAATCCCCAAACTTTATCCAATTGTTCCTTGAGCAGTTGTTAGATCTTAAGAAAGCTATAAAAGTGGGCGCCGGTGGGGGTCCTTTTTGTAGTTCCCGCTAATGCCTTTGACATCTTAGCTATGGATTTGGAAAGCTAAATCTTAATATTACAAGGAGTGTGTGAGTATATTGACAGATCATAGCATTATGCCAGATAGTTTTGTAATAAGTACAACAAAACAGACCCACATAAATATGCATTACCCCTCAAAAAAGTATATACGCACATTTTCTAATACATACTTTGAAGATTAACATTTTCCTATTTGTTTAAAGGCTGAAATTTGAGAATATTCTAAAAAAGGAATAAATGTGTAATCACAGTGGCTTAAAAGTACATTTGCATTTTATGCATTGCTTATTGATGTGTCTATATTTTACTTACCACATATTAACTTCTATTAGTTAATATGATTACATAGTTTAAAAGAACCAAAGCAAAAAAAGAGTAAAACCCTTTTGTCAAATTCTTTACTTTATTAAAAGTTTGGGTTTTTTAATAGACTTTTTGTCATTCGTTTATAAATAGGCCACAGAGAAAAAGGTCTTTACTTTCAAAGTGTCACCCCACCCCTTATGGCGATATTGATCCATGTCCTTCCATCTGTCGGCAGAATTAACCCCATCTTGTGGTCTTATGACATCACTCGGTCCCTCCTACCGCTCTTCAATAAACCAGATGGATGAATGACATCACTTCAGACAATCTCATCTACCAATCATAATACTGCATATGTCATTGCTTCATTTCATTATAAATATAACGAGTGCCCCTTAGAGGGTAAATGCTGTCTGTCAAACCATAACTCCAAGCAGAAAAGAGACTTGAAACTGGAACAAGTCTGATACTTTCGGTTTCCAGCAGTGAGAAAAATAAGGCATAAATCATAGTACGCTTACCAAGAATATCACTCAAACTGTAGATCAACGGTATTTTTAAAACTACTTATTTCTTAAAATGACTTATTTTATTATGTGCCATTGGTTCCCTTTAACAATAATAATTCATTGATCCCGACGGACGCTGAAAGCATGTTAGGCGTGAGACATATAATTCTTCCTAATGCTGATTATAGCTCAGGATAAAAATTGTCTATGGTGTGTTCCGATTACATAGTGCAAGAGAACAAAAAAAAAAATGACTTCCAGACCGACCCCCCCCATTCCGTCCCTTTTCATCACTAGACAGGAAGTAAGCCTCTGTTATTAGCTATTCTGAGCAGAAGAGTATTCTGTGCCTGTCCAGAGGCGAGGATTACCAAAATGTACCCATTCACTCGCAGATCAACGCAGGACGGAAGAAAAAAAAAAAAGTAAAGGAGGGGGGGGCAAAAAAAAAAGACCCCACAAATCCTTTCAAAGCATGACGGGAGACGTTTTCCCTAGTGAGATGGAACCGCTGCTGTTTGAGGAAATAGGATTTGGGGAGAAACACTGGACATGTTTAGTGGGTCTTTTCATTTTGCTTCTCGCCCAACTTTTGCCTTCTCTGCGATAGCCGATAATATAAGCAGACAAGCTTGCAGAAGGTCACACCTGCTCATTTCACTGGGGAAGCCCAAAACTTATGCCATACAAAAGGGAGAAGAAAAGGAGGAGGGAATGAAGGAAAAGAGGGGAAAAAATGCCTTTCTTGTAAAATAAAAGGGATAGTGAAATATGCCCCATCTGCTCAGATTAAGCCATGGATTACCCTAGGGGCTACATTTATGTTTCAAGCCAAGAGTGATGGCGTTAAACAGGTATCTATAAATATGCATGTTTATATAAGCGGCCCTATTAGCAATCATATGTTAACTAATCAGAATTACTATCACAAAGCTTAGAACAAAAATAGTTTCCACATCACTTTCATTTATATGTTAATTATTCTACAAAGGATATTTCCCAGTTCAAAATTAGGAAAATTCTGCAAGCAAGCAGTTAGTACAGATTTAGGAAAGAAAATCATATCATTAATCCATAGTCCAGAAAATAACCCCAAACTAAAATGTTTACTTTTTGTTAAAAACTTTTTGTTCCAATCTCATCTGAGCACGTCCTAAACTGGAATTAAACAGCAATCGCAGGGAACACTGATGCAAAGGCAATTAGGTGAAGAGATTAAATATATTTTGGTGTAACGGCACACCGAACATTGAAAGTGAGGAGTGGGCATTTGGAGGCTACTGCCCTCTGGAGCAATGTACTTATTTCTATTTATACTGTTTGCCAAAATGGGCCGCAGACTGAAG